>OMLC01035635.1:0-20937 GCA_900302585.1 Regalecus glesne
GGGTCTCCGGAGACCCCCGCGTCTCTCACAGCACGGTGTGTGGGCTACACGGCAGACTGTGAGTAGGCTGTTGTCTTTGACACCGTGGTGCAGGCTGCTGACTGGGAGGCTGGTTGTTCAGACCAAGGCTCCGCGGAGCAGCTCTAGACCTGCCTCGGGTGGAGTGAGCACAGGAGTGGGTAGTGTACAGGCTGAAGGAGCGGCCGAGGTCAAGACGCACACAAACACACAGGTCTGTTAGGCTGTAAGTGCAGTCACACGCTCTGCTTAATGACCGAGGTGAGGTGGGGGCGACGCGCCCGCCAGACAGGGAAAACGAAAGAGAGAGAACACCGAGGCTGATCACAACAACAGGCTCGTCTTCCTCTCTCCGCATCAAAACCCTCTGGGTCTTATACAAACACAAGCCTCGCATGGCTTGATCGCTGCGTTTCAATAGGCCGCCGCTGCTCTGGGAACCAGAGCGCTGCAGGAAGTCGTGGATGAAATGGGACAGACTGTCCAAGAGGGACGAGCAAGATTCACCACGCCGTGGTCGGCTTATCCCAGAGATGTGGATCTGAAGGGACAGGGACATAAATTAACTACCTCATCATCTGCCCTCTCTCAGCCTGTCTCTCTCTCTCTCTCTCTCTCTCTCTCTCTCTCGCCCTGTCTGTCTGTGGCAGCCTGTCAGAGAGGGGGATGGGATGCCAGGGAGGAGGAAGTCAGAATGAAACTACTCCAGCCTTATCTCACAGAGCCAACTGACATGTCACACCTCTGCGGCCCAGCACACACACAAGATGGGGGCAGATACAGGCGTCAGGCTGAGTGAGGGCTTATCTGTGCACAGCTGTAGCAGCAGCAGGCGTTTCACAGCTGACTTGTTATCAATATTAACTGCGGTGCACTCTTCCACCCATGCATATTCATGGGAGACGGGACGATCGGATGTAAACGGTGTCTTCCTCCGTGCTCTGAGGACTGGAGAGATCACTGATGGGCCCTTTTTAGAGAGACGGCCTGGACTCATGTCTAAGCCTATGACTGCCTCCACCAAGCACACGCTGCACATGGCCGCACCATGTAGATGGCCCTCGTCTCCAGTCTCAGGTCAAGCACTGGGTATGTCTCAGTAATCCACGGCTCAGGAGGCAGGGCGATCGTCTAGTGAGCAAATTGTCTTTGAGCAAGACACTGAACCCCTACCAGCCCCCATGGGGTGCTGCAGCTGCTCACTGCTCCTCAACTAGGTCGGGTTAAATGCAGAGATCAGATTTGGTTGCATGCACGTGCAATGAAAATTAAACCAAGCTTCTTATTCTGTGTAAGATACAAGAGGAGCTGCATGGAGACTGCCATTAAAAGTCAGTTCAAGTCAAGTCTGATTCATGTGTGCAGCCCCCTTAGGCTACGTTTTCACACCCACAACCTGTGATGCATCTTGGACCAGGGTGGGCCCAGATATGGGTGTCCAGGGCAGATTCCTGATGGCCATCCTGGTGCCAATCCCCCCTGGTTGGTCTCACATAAGCACTCATGCAGTTCATATATGAGACCTCAGAGCTGTCTGCAAGTACAGTGACCAGGGAACGAGCACAACATCTTTAATGTTCTGCAACTTTAAGCAGGTTTCTTATATTATGTACAGGGTCGTCTGTGCAAATTACCAAATTAGGTCAGCTCATTCCCTTGACGGCACAAGTGCCACTCCACTGCTCCACATTTGAAAAGCAGCGTGAATGCCAGTCCCCCAAAGACCACCGAGCCTCTATTTAGTCACCCCCATGCAGCGTCTCCTGCCGGGGTCTCCACTCCCGGACTAAGAAGCGTCCCACTGTACTTTAGTTGTTATAGAGCACCACGCTTCACCTCGGACCCCCTCACCCAGATCCGATGACTCTGCACAAAAGAAAGGACTAAACTTACAAAGCCGTATCCTCTGGATTTGCCGGTCTGCCGGTCCGTTATCACGACAGCCTCGTCGATGTCTCCGAAAGTCTCGAAATACTTCCGGAGAGACACGTCGTTGGTGTGGTAAGGTAGCCCCCCGACGAAGATCTTGGTGTAGGTTGTGTCTTTCTCGATGCCGGTGGGGTGCATTAGTTCCAGCGCTCCCCCAACGAGATGACCTAAAAACATGGGGGAACCCATCCGGATGGAGGACAAAGAGGAGGGAGACAAGGGAACCAGGACCGTCCTCAGAGCAACTTTCTTTAAAATCCAACTGCACACCGATGATCATCCAAGCCCCTCGTTGTGGTTCACATGGGGGGGGTTTCCTGCCCAAACTCGCCTGCTGTATTGTCTACACGCCTCCAGGGACACAAATACAAAGGGCTACACGACATCCATGAGCATCCTACCGACTCGATCTGAGCCACACACCGTGAGTGTGGAGCTGGACGCCGATCTGAATTTTCTTGACAGGTTTCTTTATTCCCGTGATCTCCTCTTCCCGGGAGAATGTCTTTATAGCGGGGCCGTCTGCTCCGCTGTAAGTTGCGCCCCCTCCCGTTTTGTCCAATAAACGCGCGGAGCGTCTTTTCATTTGGTGCGCGTGTCACTCGCCTCACCCCCGCCCCGCCCCCAGCCAGTTGTTCAAAACATCTGTCTTTATAAAGGCACACAAAGGAGACTCCTCCTGAGAGGTGAGGTCGTTTCAGTCTCCGGGAGGTGGTCAAACGGGCTTCTAATCGACATTTGAATTAGCCACTGCCTTAAATGTAAACGAACCCCCATTGGCTGACACATGCTGAAAGGGTGTGGTCAAGCCAAGTCAGTTTTATTTGTATAGCCCATTATCACACATTACAAATGTCCTCAGTGGGCTTCACACGAACACAACATCCTGTCCTAAGACCCTCACACCAGATAAGGGTCAACTCCCTTAAAAACCTTCAACAAGAAGAAAACAGAAAGAGACCTCAGAGAGAGAGAGAGAGAGAGAGAGAGAGCACCGGAGGAGGGATCTCCCCCAAGATGGATAGATGTGCCATGGAGGTCGTATATACAGAACAAAACAGTTTACAGAATGAAACACTGAGAGAGAAGATAAATCAAATGTAATTACAAGAAATACAATAATACTAATACTACTAACAACTATAATAATCTTTATATGGACAGTGCATATTGTAATAATTGTAATGGGTGGCATGTAAATATGCCAGACATAGCCACTAGCTAATTGGCTAATTGGACGTTTAGACAAATCATGTAACAATAAAATGATTCTAGCATTGATTGTTTAGGGGCTAATTTTAAGTCTTTTTTTGGCGCTAAATATTGATATTGTGAAGCGGTGGCATATGCACCAGTTCAGGAATGCTAAGCTAGGTCTAGCTACTGTTTTAGCTAGTTATGTAGTAACAAACTACAACCCAGTAAAGCAAGCGGAGGCTTCAGAGACATGGAGAAACTTTGATCAAAACACGGACTGGTCTGATCGGTTGTAGAAGACGGTACGTGTCTTACTTGCGTGTCTTTCAATTGAGTTTCTTTGAAATCCTACCTCCAATGAAGCTGCACGGGTGATACCAAGTGAGGAAATAGGAGGGAGAGCCTGAGAGGACAGTAGTGGGTACACGTAAATAATGTATTTTTAAAAAATCTATTCCAAACTAGCATTAACCTGTCAATGTGGGGAAAAAGCTAACTATTTGACTTGTTCAACAACAGGACACATTTCTCAATGCTTTGGAGGGCTCGAACCCCCCCCACACACACACTCTCAGAATGGTACAGTTAGACGTGAGAAACGTCAGTTTGTGAGTTAGCAGGTTCACAACAGGGTGTTTCAGCTCCAATACAAAGGCCACAGTCATCTTTACAGCCTGAATGACTGTAGGAGCTCAAACTGAGAGGAAATTGGGATGATTGATGACAAAAGCACAGACGGGGGAGGGGTGACCATGTACAGGAAACAGACATCGGATGAAAGGTAGGCTACGGATGACTAACTGGGGATGTACATGTCACATGCAGCCCCTCTGCAACAGCCCTCACCTACCCAACTGCCCCCATCTCCCTTCTCAGTGTCAGTGGAGGGATATCACCAGCAGATTTGAGGGGCAATGCAAGGCTGCTTCTGACAGGTTTCAGTTCCCGCATGTATGCTTTACAGTTTTATGAGAAACTAACATTTAATATCTTTTGAAGCCACCATCTGGGATACGTGTCACTTTGAAATCTGTCAAGCAGAAATCTCACTTCCTCTGGCAAGCGTCTTCCTTCACACCAGTCCTTGATTGTCTTCCCCGTTAAACTCCCCCGAACACCCGCCCACACACACTCACTCACCTCCGAGAGTCCTCCTCATTCACACAGACCTGCAGTCTCCACTCATCATCATTAATACGCTGAAGAGAAAGATGTCCTGAATCACTTTCCACATAGAGACACTATCAAGGCTGTGGTGCGCCTGCTCAGAGATGGTAGTCTGAGCACAGGGCATATTATGCTTGCTGGCTTTTGACTTTCAATGGCAGTGGTTAGGAATATTGCATCAAAGGAGGAAGGTCCTGGGTTCGAATCTCGTCCCGGGACCTTTCTGTGTGGAGTTTGCATGTTCTCCTTGTGTCTGTGCAGGTTTCCTCCGGGTGCTCCGGTTTCCTCCCACCATCAGACATGCATGTTAGGGTTGATAGTCCTACCTACGCCCTTGAGCAAGGGAATGGGAAAAAGCACTTGAGCTGGTCCCCAGGTGCTGCAGCTGCTCACTGCTCCTATGCGATAAATGCAGACACATTTTGCTGTATGCACAATGACAAATGAATAAAGTGTCTTCTTCTTCGGCGTCTTCTTCTTGTTATGCATGCTCTAATCCAGGTGAAGAGATCAAGAGTTGAGTCGGTTCATCTGGACACAATATTTGTTGAGAGAACTCTTTCACCTCTTATCCGAGTGGCTAAGTAAGCCCCCTGCCCTAAAAGAGGGAACGACCATCCCTGAACTGAGGGGTGGAGCCTAAGAGTACATCTGTCACCATCTTATAATGTGGTGATTTCAACCATACCCCAATCCTCTGTGGATAGTACCCATTACTATTGTAACTCTAGTTAATGGTCACAGGCATCTGTACATGTAAATGATGGCTGTATTCAGTCGTTATGCCACCGTGCTGCTTATAAGGGGAGGGGTACCTGCAGTCAGTTGAGACTGAAGAAATCACCTGGAGCAAGCTTCATCCATTTGTTGTAGTGTAGCTGATTAGACAGAGAGTTGAAGAGATATGGCGAGAACAGGAGCACCTAGAATGACAGGGGATGAGATGGTGGATCGAAAATGAATGCTCTGATTTGAACGGGAATATGTGTTATTAAAGCAGGGTACGAGGCTTATCCAAATACTGGATAATCAAGGGTTAAAGACAGTATCTGTGAGCTTGTTTTGTTCCCATGGTAACTGGTCTTTGGTTTCATGGAATACTCTTTAGTTTGACCAGCCCCCATCTTGAGGTAACAACCACCAGTGTGCACCCTGAAGTCGCCCCCCCCTCACACACACACACACAAACAAACCACCAACGAAGACATTGTAATGTTTAAATATAAATTTGTATTTACATCAATATTAACATCAAGAAACAAGGTAAGAAAATGCAATAGTAATTTACATCCTGTATTGATGACTGTAAATTTGCCCAATGTGTTATATATTCTCATCAAGCCTTTTCTTAAGATTCAACAATGCATCAGAAGAGGATTTTTTTTAATCCTTTAAAGCAAAACAAAGGCAACAGTTCTTTTGAAAATCTGGAGATTTTTCTCTTTCTCATTTTGATTTTTTCTCTTTTTCTTATTCTTAATAGACACTGAAGGAGAGGAAAAACCCACTCCAAGCTATTATTATGAGATGTAATGACATCAATCATGATACCCCACTTTCCAATTTATCAGCTTAGAATGTCTACTCCCTGCCAAAAAGAGAAAAACTTCCAGTCGAAACAAGAGAAACTTCCTCTCAAAAAGAAATTTCCTGTTAAAAAAAAGAAAGATAATTTCCAGCACTGCAACTCAACTGACCATAAGTTCTACAGATGAGAAAAGGAAAGGAAATAATCACAGAAAATGAAATTTAAAAAAATCAAACCACCTCAGAAGAACCCAATTCATGTCTATGCTATCTCATATGGGCAGGAATATAATATGTGTATTTAAACATATTCAGCTCATTGCGTCATATAACTTATGCGCAACAGTAAATGCACACATGAATGCTCGTACCATCTACGTCAGGAATGGCTTTCTAAGCACTGCAGAATGACAAAACATAAAGACGAAGAATCTTCGGACTGATCATGTCTCCGGAAAAAGGTTGATTCCTTAACAAAAGCTTCACAGAAATGATAACAGAGAAAGGTAGTCTCGGGTATCAACAGACGTCATAAATGATGTGAAATAGCCATCACGGTTTATCAGAGAGCCACGAGTAGTATTCTATTTTGTTTTGTTGTTTCCATCTGTGGTTGCACCGAATCCACCCAGGATTCCTGCACGGGTGCACAGTGGGACTGATACCCCCCCCAGCGGGTGTCTGAATAACCAAGAACACGGTCCATCTGGTCGAGTTGCTGTCATGTAAGCAAAAGAACGCCGCGCAAAATTTGGAGGAATGAAACTCAAGTCACACATGGCAGCATGAGGTTGGGTCTTGACATGTTCAACCCACGCACTGATCCCCACAGGAGCCCAACACAATCATGTGTCCACCATCCACTCTTTCATATAGGCATCTTTTGTGTTTCTGGTTTATTTTTCCATTACATTTTACCCCCTCAAAAAGAAAAGAGTAAATTTTATAAAATGACATATTCAATCACTAGTACCTCTGCAGCTGAGCCTCTATCCCGGGGAAACAAAAGGGTAAAGATCATGATTTGAAGATCACAAATAAAAGTGCTTTCTGGGAGAATGAACACCAAGTGGCAGTTTCAACTTTCTGCATGAAATCTACAATATGTTGTCAGAAGAACGCAGCCCTCTCCCATTTCTGCCCAGGTCTGAAGTATTGAAAATAAAAGCTTGTATTGACCTACGACAGAATAAGAAAATTACACTTTTAAATATCAAGCCTTACAATCTGTGCAAAAACAGTATGTGACCTACAAAAGCATATATATATTTATATATAGTACATTTGAAGCTCCTGTACAATTCATATTAACAGAACGAAGGAAAAGTTCCAAACAAGACAACGCTAATACTGCAGTACCATCACTTCTGAGTAAATGACGTTTGACTTTTGTCTTCAGATGAAACCCAAGCGGAAGGATTATTGCTAGAAATCTGCATTCCTACCTTAAAATCTATCAGGATACTTTCTTTTACATTATTAATTTCCATAAGTATCCATCTGGTTCCCGATTGGCCGTCAATTTCATCTCCGTGCTAGCAACGTTATAAGTTGGTATAAGGTAACCACAAAACGAAACAAAAAAAAAAAGATTTCTGCAATATTTCGCATTAAAAATTACATCTCTTCTCTAAAATGTTCACCATATGAACTGGTATAAATCTATCAGCAATTATGCACGTTAGGAGAGGTCTGTTCGTTTAAAGAGTCTACTTCAAAACGTCTTAAAAACGGTCAAGTCGTGCAACGGGCTCATATCCCCCCATAACTAATCAGTACACTAGAAGACAGCGATGGATCAAATCTGTGCTTACTGCCTTTTCACTGGTTACCAATGTAGAACACATATCATCACGGTTACTCACTTGCAAACTTCAGATACCCTCCCCCTGTTCAGAGAGGGAAACTTGGGGAGAGTGCACATAAAAATAAACCTCGATGTTTGCTGTTATGCATTAAATCTCGGGCAAAGGCCTCAACGACCATGAAATATTGCCACAATCCTCTTGACGATGGCCTTTCCTTAAAGTGCAATCACAGCCAACTACTAATTCTGTCGTACCTAAGCCAACTGCATCCTGGAGGACCGCTGATGTGCTACTGTTTAATGACATTCTTCTGAGTGCCTGTACCTGACTGCCAGTCATGTACAACCGTTTGTATCCGGGTATACTGTAAGGCCTATTTACAGAGAGGTCCTCCAGGACCAGCTCCGAGATACTGGCTAAAAATCCCAGGATGTTCTGAAACAGAGAGAAAACTCCCATAATTTAAGATAACCACAGCCTTATGGTACATTCGACAAAAGAGGGGATGCCTTTATGTGTTTGTCCATTTTCAAGTCTAGATGTTTGGCATTGTTCCCAATTGTGTGTCTGCTTTCTCTCTGTTTGGTCCAGTGAGCACCATGTGTGTGTTTTACAGTGACACACACCACTCATAAAGAGAGGAATATAGAACTTACATCAGTCCGAGAGAGGAATTTTACATTTTTCTATCTGAACATTTATGGTTTGAGCACGTGTGTGTTTGTGTGAGCATGTATATTTGTGTGTGTGTGTGTAAACATGTCACAGTGTGTCTGATTTACATGAATGCTACGTAGGTTCATGGATGAGGTGTGAGTGACTCTCAGTCTGCCTGGGGTCCTCAGACTGTGAGACTGCCATGATTGATCTTGTGTCCAGAGTAAGAGGACTCCCCCAGCTGGTGGGAGTACTACACTACACACAGACACACACACTGTGGTCCTCTGCACTCAGGCTGCAGTCCTTTATATTCTCTGAATGAATATCACAGTGAGTCATAGATGCCTCCATCTCCATTATTCAGCAATATTTCTAAAAGGGGACAGAGAGAAATTTGAGTTAGTTGTGTGTGGCAAATTGAGCCCCCAAACACAACCCTCTAGAGGAGAATAAAAAGAAAATGAAAGCAACTGGAAAGATGGCTATTTCTAGAAATAGGTAAGGAATATGAGAATAAAGGGTGGTTTTCTGTTCAAAGGCAAAATCCAATGCTCTCATGCAAAACATTGCCAAATGGATTAAGTAATGCTAGACATCGAAAATATGGTTCACACCTCTATACTTCTTTCTTCCCGCTTACCTGATCAGGGCCCATGGACATGCGTCCCATAACCATAGGGTTCATTCCCATCTGACCTCCCATCTGGCCCATGTGGGGCCCTCCCCCGCTGGCTGACATGCCTCCATTCATCATCATGCCTCCGTACTGGCCTGGGTTGCCCTGCTGCCCGAATTGCTGCTGCCCCGGGTTCCCTTGCTGCCCAAACTGTTGCTGGGAGTATAAACTAAGGACAGTTAAAGAGAGAGATATACGAGTTTAAGTCTTTCTTGTCTATCAAAAATAACCAGGAAACTCAAAATGCATTAATTTTACCCTAAACACAGAACAGAATGTAGGCATTCATTATGAAGCTTTTTTATGTAAAACAATCTATAATGAATGACATGATATGGAGCAGAAGTTTTCCGCTGTGTTTCATGTCTGATTTGCACTGGATAATGCAATCCTCCTGTTTTTGACACAAACCTGTTACGCCCCATGCCTCCCTGTGACCAGCCTTTCATGTCTGCACTCTGGTAAATGGGACCACCCTGGGGATGCTGTTGCATCATAGGATTCTGAGGCCCAAGACGCCCTGACATCATAGCATTAGGGGGACTACCACCTGATGGGCCAAACGAGGGGTCTCCCTGCTGGCCCATTCCTGAAGAAAGAAACAGCTGAGTTTGTATAGCTCAATTGAAAGTGGCAGTATCAGTGCCAAGCAACCTTAATTGTAAAGCATTTTGTACCTTAGAACTAGTACATTTATTCATTCATAGAGCATACATACTCAACATAGTGCTAGCTTTTAAGTCACCCGCCTGGGACTTAATCACTCTTGAAAGCAACTAGAAAAATAAGCTCTGTCGATATCCATATTTTCCTTCAGTACACAGTCTCACCACAAGGTAGCAGCAGCAGCTTGTGTTGGAGCCCTGTCTTGTCAGACTCACCATAATTTCCACCATAGCCAAATTGCTGGGGGCCAGGTTGGCCCATGTTAGGACCCCCCATAGGGTTGTCCATGCCGCCAGGTGCCGTCACATTTGGTGGGGGGCTGAATCCTCCAGCTGCAGCTGCTGCTGCTGCCGCCGCCTGCTGCTGTTGCTGCTGCTGCATCAGCATCATCATCCTCTGCCTCCTCATCTGCATGGTGACCATCTCTCTGCTGCGCTGGGCCATCATCTGAGCATTCAGGAAGCCAGGCTGGGTGAGGAGGAGGATGGTACATGGTAAGAGGGGGAATGGGCATTTGAAGTATGGGTGTAAGGATGCGAAAGGAAGCACATTCACTTATTTGTGATAATTTAGCGATCCCTGATTCCCTGAGATATTCTTCTTTTCTCTTCATATCTCCACCTTCACAGGGAGGTAAGAACACAGAACTTTCCCCAGAGAAACACTCGTTCAGCTGGCTGGGAATCGATATCTTCCCCAAAGGAACTCTTTGTCACAGGGGGTCTGAAACCTAGTATTGCTTCCCATGTCTGTTTGAACCATTACACAACTTTGATAATGCAAGAAAGCTGGTGGAGTTATTTTATTTTGAAGACAGTGATGGTTATTTGGGCAGGCTGGACTTCAAACGACCTTCAAAAGAGAGCTGAGTGCTAAAATTCTTTATATGGAACCTAACCTCAAACAAGTGGGATCAGTTCACCTGGATGCAACGTTTACCAAGAGACCCATTTATCACTCATACAAGTGACATCTTCAGTCAGACTGACTGAGCATCCATGAAGACATCGTGAGTAACATGTTGGTGATTTCGAGAACTGAGTTATGAAAAGTGAAACAAAAATGAGCAAATGTCTTGATGCATGCTCAATAATCCAGGTATGGAAATAGCAAAAAAGAGGTCAATCAGTTCAACTGGATCAGAAGCTAATCTAAATAAAGTCAGTCTAAATAAACTTCTGATCCAGTTGAACTGATTCACCTCTTTTTTGTGAAAATGAGCAAAGTCTCCAGTCAAAATTAGCAAAATGCTGATGTTCATCAATGTAATGGTATGGAAAAAAAGTTAAATGCATTACATTCAGAAAACCTGACCATGCTTGTTAGAGCTAGTGATGCACTGCATCTTTGCTTACTCCAAAGGGGCATGGTTAGAAGACAAGGCTTCTATTATAGTCATTTGCTAAGTAGGCAACAGGATGTTTGTTCAGATTTAAGTGCTTAATTTTTATCATTTGTACATCTTTGGTACTGCTGGTATAAAGGGTCACACAAGCCTTGAACGGTGCGTAATCAAATTTTTCATCCCATTAATACTTGTTGAAATGCAATGATTTCTAGTGTTGCTGGGGGGGTGATAAAACCTCTAACGCAAGAAATTCAGAGAGGAAAGGGCATGACATATCCAACAAGATTTGAACTACAGCAATCAGAGCAGGATATAAGTTTCTCACATCTGTTGACCCAGACTAGCTGAAATCTGGTCACTACACAACGCTGCCCATCTGATGAAGCAAGGGTGTCAGTTTGTCAGCACCTGTCACAGAAACCTATGTAATTACCTACCTGTCCACCCATCCCTGGCTGCATGCTTGGCCTCATGCCAGGGTTCCCACCACCAGGGTTTTCCATCTTCATCCCCATGCCCTGCCGCGTCTGACTCATGAACTGAAAAAAGAAAGGACCAACCAACGTAAGCTGGATGTCTGGAACAGTGTGTTGGTGTCATATATTTGATGACCAAAGCTGTGATCTGTATATCCATACCTGCTGCCCCTGAAGCCTTTGCTGCAGCTGGAGTCTCATGGGCTTGTTGGCACTCATCATCCTGGGTCTCATTAGGTTGGCACGGGGATGGCCCATGCCCCCCATCCCGCCAATTCCCGGGAAGCTGCCCCCCTGACCCATTTGGGACAGCATAGGGCCAAAGCCCCCCTGTTGAGGCTGGCCCTGCATGGGATTCCCTCCATACGGGGTCTGCATGGCCATGGAGGGGGGTCCTGGGTACCCCTGTCCATACAGAGGCTTCTGGTCCAGCACCATGGATGGGTCCTGCCCAGGGAAAGGTTCTAGCTGCTGCTCGCCTCCCTGACTCTGTGGCAGACAGGAAGAGGGATGGAAGATGAAGAGAGAAGTTTGACAAACTTCTCTATCTATTTGATTAATCTTCCATTCATTGAGTCTGTAATTGTCTTTTTCTAAGCAGTGCAGACTGATCCCTCTGGGCTCATTTATCTCTCAGCAGAAAATAATGGTCTGCATAGTGTGACTCTTAAGTACCTAACGCACAAATGTATCTAATACAGTTTTAAGGTGGGGTTTGCAGAACCTTTGTTCTGTTGTATCTATACGCATAAGTGTAATTACACATATCAGGAATTTGACTTGGTGAGTTGCTTCTATAATATGCATATGCCATAACACAGAATTTGAACAGCAGTTTATCTAAGTATAGTCAGTGTAAGAGAAATAAAATGAAGTTCAACTTTATTAATCACCTTTATTAAATGTGTTACCATCTTAACTACTTAGGAGCAATGGATGGCCACAACTCCTAACCCCAAATTGGAAAGTCGGTGCCTTGGTCAAGGGCAATAGCAGGAGTATCCGGTACATGTTTTTAGATGTGGGAGGAAATCGGAGTACCTGGACTTGAAGAGAACATGCCAACTCCACACAGGGAGTACTCAGACCCTTTCTAGTGAGGTGGCAGTGCTAACCACTGTCCCATCATGGCACCCATGCCAGTTCATTCAGAAAAAGAAAATTCAAATAGCAGGTAGCAGAAAAAAAGTCAGTAGAAGTCTATGTAAGCCTGTTGTCTACTACATGACCATCTTTTTTAATCTTTTCTACCTGACAGACAAGATCAGGGATGCCCAGAGCGCGGTCTATCTCCTCCAGAGCAATGCCATCAGTGTTGTTGAGCAGAGAGTCCAGCTGGTCCAGAAGGGCCCTCTCATCACTCTGACCCTCACTGGTGGTAGGAGGCACAAGGAGCTCATCCAGAGTGTTGCCAAACTGACGTCTAAAACAAACAAAAACACTCTGATCGTACCACTCAGTAGAAACAGCGAACTCTGTGCATTTCATTAGGAATAAACTTGGACTTTCTTGGATAAAGTACCTACCTGTTACCCTCCATGCCTATTACAGCGTCTGGCCAGGAAGGGGACTGGTTGGGTTGGCCCTGCTGTGCAAAGGGGCTCATACCCATGCCCATGTCTCCTGAGCCGCCTGAATACAGAGCACAATGCAATACTTACATTAAAGTTTAATTCGATTATTGTTAAAACCTGGTTCTTATTTTAATAGTTTTTGCCATTTTGCATATCAGTTATGATAAGCTACAATCCTACTTCCTGGTTTAACTTGCAGGAATAACCAGGCCTACTCACTATAGGTATCCTTGCACACATGAAGTTTGCTTATGTGTATATGTATCAACTTTACATAAGGTATTATGTAAAATTCCATTTGGAGTAAACCTATCACAATGGCTGAATATCTATCTACTATGGGGGTAAGTGGCTCTTTGAAACCTTTCTGATGCCCGAAAAATACTTTAAAGCTGTGTCTAGTGGTGCTGCAATGTCCAAAATCTCTACATTGAGGCTTTTAGTATAATGATACCATAACTGGTATGCATGATAGTAAACACCATGCAAATAAGACCCAGCTTGTTAAAAAAATGAGTATTATCCCTTAAGCAAGTCAAATGTATAAAATATAAACCAGGATGTGTCCATAAGTGATGATTGAGTAAGATCTTAATGGGAATCGGTGGGATTAACAGACTTAACACTGTCTGTTGGTGTTTTACCTATGACCAGTAACACTTACCACAAATCATTCAACATAAATATTCTATAACTATTCACTGGCAGCCGCTGCAGCTATAACAATACACAGGCATAGGTAGATATGAAGACTGTAGACGTACCCATATCCATGAGCTGTTGCTGCAGCATAGACCTGGTGCTTGGTATGCTGTTTGAGCGGCTGACCATGGATCCTCCCATCATCCCCTTGCTGTTGTTGTAGTCCATACCAGGGCGGATCATGGAGGGGTGGCCTGGTGTGCCCACAGGGCTGGCACTAGAACGAGTCATCCCCCACTCCCCTGAGCCTCCCATGGGAGACCTCTGGGGAACCATGCCTCTATTCATTGGTCCTTGGGTGTGACACAGAGAAGGAAAGTGATGCATTGCTCTGTATAATGACGGCACTCAAAGATGGCGACATGCTCCCATCTTGGTCCTTAATATCACATCTAATTCTTCAATGTAGATCAGAGATTATCTAATTCATATATCTATTTCTCAGATTATCTGATAGGACTTGCAGATGAGCAACAAGATAATGCACTTTTATAGCAATACATTAAATTTGAGTAGAATTTTTCAAAACTAGGTCAAAGTGCTTCAAAACAAGCTAAAATCATATCCAAAAGCATTCAAAATAATATAAAACATCAAAAAAGAGAAGAAAAAAGGACTGAAAATACAAGACATCCATCCATTGTCAAACAGTTATCCGAAATCGGGTCACGGGGGAACTGGAGCCTATCCCAGTTCTCATTGGGTGAAGGTTAGAGATATAACTTTGAAGGGTTGCCAGTTCGTCACAGGGCTGAGCAATTAGAGGAAGAGTATCTTCGTCAAGGACACATCGCCATGCTTCTCTTCAGGTGCAGGGCTCAAACCTGCAACCCTCTGATTGCCAGACGACTGCTCTACCCACTGAGCCATGCCGCCTCAAGACAATACATTGAGGGAGTGATTAAAGATGTGATAGAAGAAGCAGCACGAAGAGGCTTGCATATCAAGGTAAGTTTTCTCAGGTGACTTAAAAGGTGACACCATGTTTGCTTGCTTGAGAGTCCACTATGATGCAGCATCTTCCCATATAGTATATAGCCAAGGACCAAAGTTGAAGGAAGCCCATATTTGAAGAATAGGCATGAGAGAGGGAAAGTTATAGTAACAATTAAACCATTAAACCATCACTCTTAGTAACTCACCCATGTTCGCTGGGTAGCCATCTGGACTTCCTATCATGCTCTCCTGCTTGATGAGCATGGGACGTCTACCCATTCCCCCAGGCCCTCCGGGGGGCTTTCCATCCATAGACATGGCCCTTTGGAAGGGCCCACGGGGCCCTGGACCCATCCCTGGACTCCCTGAACAAAAGTGAGAGAACAAAAGTCCATCTAAAGTCCACTCGAAAACAGGAATCTTACAGCACAATTGTGAGTGCTAGTATGTACTACAAAAATGGTCACAAATATTGTGTCAAAAGTGAGGAGTTTAGTTTTGTTGGTTGTGTTCTCGTTTTCTTTCTTTCTTTTTGGTACAGTGGGATAAAAAAGCTCAAAAAGCGGCTGTTAACCACTGTTAGCATGTCAGGTTTTAGACATGTTTTTTACAGTAGGACATAAGACATATGTAATTGTACTGTAAGGTTCCTGAAACTTTTTGAAGGCTCCAAAGTTGCCCCATGTATTCCTATGGGATAATCACTGGAGTGATCTGGGGAATTATGATCACTACTAGTCAAGTCCATGCTACAATAAATGCAATATACATCTTGGGTCAAAGACAGTTTGTCTCATCTTCATCTTGAAAGCTGAACCACTTACCCTGCACGTTATCATCAAGACAACTCTGAGGTTTATTTCCCGTGTCATTTGCCCCTCCTCCTGCCGTCTGATCTGGGTAGAATTCAGAACCAGAACCCCTCAAACCTCCAAGGATGGACTCCAGGTTTTCCAGCTAAAAGTGAAAGAATTTGTTTTAAAAACAAAATAAAATCCACACTCAAACACTTTTCAACTAAAAGAAGATTTGAACAGGCAATTCAGAGCCGCAGTGGTAGAGTGTACACCTGGGAGTCAGGCATTGTGGATTCGTATCCTTCCCCGTAGCTCAGAAAATGTGAGGCATTCATTGTAAAGTGCTTTGAGTGGTCGTTAGACTAGAAAAGCGCATTATAAGAGTAAGTCCATTTACCATTCAAGCCACATTAAAACTATTCAAAGCTGCAATGGGGAGTTTTGTTGGTCTCATTCGACTGTGCCAGTTGTACAGTGACATCCCAATCAAACTGTGATGGTCAGTGAAAAACTCCTCATAGCAGCTTTTACTGTTCAACAGCCAGGAAACAATCTCACCTCATCAGGTGGTTCTGACTTGATTTTGCCTTCTGGATGTTCTGGTGTGGGGCCGGGGCCAGGGCCAGCACCGCTCCTTGGAGGGCCGCCAGCAGCCCCTGGGGGTCCTTTCCCTTCCAGCTCGTCGGGCTTGGGCTTGACATCCACTGGCTCTTTGGAATCGTCCTTGTTGAGGAGATAGTGGAGAAGGGCATGGGTCTTCTCCTTCTTGGGGCTGTGCTGCTCCTGCTTGGGTTCAGCACCTCCCCCCAGCCCGGGTCCCGCTCCTCCACCTGGTCCTCCTGTCCCAACCTCACCTAGCTCCTGATTCCCAAGGGACACCTTCCCTGTAGCCTCCGCTGTGATCTTTGCCACCTCATCTGGGGTATTGCCATTCTGCAGAAGCTTGTGGAGGATCTTGTGCTTCTCCTGTAGTGAGGCAGTGTAGTGGGCAGATGACATAGCCGCTGACATAGCCCCCGGTCCTCCTGCTGCACCCTGGTTGGCAGAGGCTGAGGATGAAGAGGACACTCCAGTAGAGGAAGGGCTGGTCATACCTCCGGAGGGGTCCTTGTTCTCTGATCCTGCGGTGGTGTTGCTACTGGATGGAGGTGGTGGTATTGGTGGCCCAGCTGATCCAGTGCCACCTATTCCCAATTCTTCAGTCGGGGAGGTCAGCAGTTGCAACAGTTTCTTATGGCCCTTGCTATCCGGTACCCTCCGTGGGGGTTCAGAACTCGCCACTCCAGCCTCGCCGCTGCCCTCACTGGGTTCTTTGTTGGCTGCCGCCACCTGACTGTCAGGGCGGTCTCCAGAGCTCTCCGCCTGAGGATGCTGATGGTGGTGATGGTGATGATGCAGGGGGTGGTGGTGATCACCGGAGCCGGGCACTAAACCTCCTGCTGGGCTTTTGGAGCCATCCTGACCAGGCTTGGCTGGCTGACTGGGCTGAGAGGAAGAGGAGGAGGAGTGGACACTGGGGGAGCCGTCTGGTTTGTGGGCTGGAGGCGGGGACGTGAGGGTGGAGGGGAGAGAGCTACCGACTCCTTCACTGATGGCCTGCAAGGCGTTCAGCGAGCTGCTGGAGAAGGTGGTGGTACTTCCCCCACTACCGCCTGTGCTGCTGAGGCTGCTCATAGGAGAGTGTATGCCTGGCACAGAGGAAGCAAACACATGCAGACACCTGAGTCCCAAGGCAAAGCAAATCAGACTGGTATTGATCAGAGGTGTAATGATTTTGGTTTAAAATAAAAATTCCAAAAAGGAGCATCTGATGCAATGTTTGGTAATAATGCCTTTTTCAATGATTACCTCGCCCTCCTCTCTCTCTCATGAATGCACAAATACATTCACATGCACACACACAGGCTCTCGTATTGAACAAGCAAATGTGTCTGCGTGCCTACAGAAATTTGTGAGATGAGTGAGTGAAGAGCAGAAGAAAGGGAGAACTGCAGCTGAAACAAGTCATTTAATTAAGTAAAGAAATGCCAACTCCAGGACATAGAGACAGAGCTTAAAGTCAACAGTGGAATAATATTTGCTTTCCTGGTCAATGACGATGGAGATGATGCTTGTTTGCAGTGTATGATGCACAAGTGTGCATTAACCTGCAACCAGCAACACAACAAACATGGCACCAAGCACGTCTCCAAGGACCCAATGGAGGAACTGACCTTACCATTAAGGAAAGGCTCCCAATTATGAGCTCAGATTACCCGAGTTAAACAGGTTTCCAGTTAACCTCTGAGTAGCAGTCTGATTTTTTGCCATGGATTGAGTAGTGTATTCTGTAGTGAATACTGTTTAATTTTTTTAAGATACATTTATCTTAATAGTGCTGTTACTATGTATTAGGTGTAGTCAGTTTCTATTTACGAAATCTTAATTTGTGATTAAATAAAAAAGGCCTTTTTAAAAAATAATTAAAGACTTCAAATGTAAAGAATGACAAATCTAACTCAAATTGACCTGAAGATTCTGAGCATCGATTCACTCCAAAGATTGGTTGATTAATGGCAGCAATAGTCAACTACCTTCCCAACCCATCAGTTTCCATCAACCTACCCCCTGGTGAGAACTGGCTGGCACCCATCTTTGGGCTCCCTCGGTTCCTGGGTGACATCAAAAGCCCCTGTTGGGGTCCGACCATGCGGGGACTTCCTGTTGGACTGGTCACACCCCCCAGCCCAAACCCACCACTGCTCTGGAAGGGGGGTTGCTGTGGGTGCTGCTGCATGCCTGGGCCTGGGTGGTTCAGGGGAGCGATCTGATTCATCTGATTCATGTGCCCAATCTGGTTCATCTGGCCCATTTGATTCATTTGCATCATGCGGTTGCCCATGCCTCCATTACTTCCGCCACCTCCGTTCCCTCCATATATGGGACCGCTGCCCATTGGGCCCATGTGACCCATGTGGCCCTGCTCGTTCATGCCAAAGCCCCGGTTCATACCCCCCATGCCCATCCCACCACCAGAGCTCATGTTCATCTGTGTGTTAGGGTTGAGGCCTCCCATGCCCTGTTGTCTCATGGGTCCCTGTATCATTCCCCCACCCTGGACTGAGCGGTAGCCATTTGGTTCCCTGCATAAGAACAGTGGAAAAAATGCAAAAGAGGCCACGAGGCTTAGAATTTTGCTGATACAAACTCCTTCAAAGTGCAGATTCTTCATCATGTCTCCTCAACTGCAGTGACTAAAATACCAACACATTTTTGCATGAAATGCTCTCCATCTTAACAGGATAATAATTAGAAATTTGTGGATCATAGTCACAGCTAATTCAATTTATTTGTGTAAGCACATGCCTGTGCGATTTTTATGAAGTGGCTTTGCAGCCAGTTAGCTTTGTCAGTAAACAAACCATCTTTAGCCAAGATTCCTCCAGCCTGGATACGGTGTGTGTGTGTGTGTGTGTGTGTGTGTGTGTGTGGTGGATGTTTCAATTTCCTGACCTCTGCAGTAGGTGTGTAGAGATGAACCATTGTGGCTCATTGCTCGTGGAATTACGGTAAAGCTTGCTCTTGGTCTGGGCTGTGACTGGGGTCCCATCGGAGAGAGAGAAACGGTACAGGGGTGTCTCAGCATGACCCTGCATAAAGGCTGAAATATACAAAAGCAATCTATTGAAATCCAAAGACACTCACTGGCTGGCTGAAACTGTCAGGTGTCGTATTTAATTCAACCAATGATGAAAATGAGAGACCAAGACTTTAGAGTCAGGGATGTCCAAAGGGATCCAGAAACATCTGATTCTATTAGTCAGCCAATCCACTTTGCTAAGGACTTTGATTGGTAGACTCAAGTGTGTATCTTCCACTAATCAAGGTCCTTGGTCCTTCTGGATCCTTTTGGACACCCCTGGTTTAGACTCTTATTCACAGGGATCTGTGTTGAACCACTAATGCATTGGGGGTATGTGTGTGATTCTGTGTCTGTCACCCACCCTCATGGTAATGACGTTTGTGGGACCAGGGCTGTCCATCGCTGTGCTGGAGGAACATCTGAATACAACGCCTCAACAGATCCTCCCATCCTGGACGTATGGAGGCACGCAACGAGTTTTGGTCTATTTGGATCAGTTTACCTGAGCAGAGGAGAAACGAGGCAGAGGGGTCAGGGGAGAATACGAGGAGAAGCAGGAGGGGAGAAGGGTCAGGGAATAGTTAAGGGCCCTGTTAAAGCTCTGGATGCAGATTTTGTGAAAAGACCTTCGGGGTAGACTACCCTCACCTGAGAGGTCATGCCTGGTGTTGAAGCTCTCTGTTCTTTCCATGGCTGTCACACGACGAGCCACACATATCATACAGGACTGGAGGTCTGAGGGCAGACAGGAGAGACAGTGATGATTTGAGCTTACTGTATTGAAATGTAAGGGAAAAGTTTGTGTGTGATTGCATGTTGTTTGTGTTGTGTGTGTGGCACTGTGTACATACCTTCCCCCTCCTCTATCATGGCCTTGGGTTGGGTAAGGGCGAAACACTGCATGGTCTCATACCGTGGACCTCCTGGCCCCTCCTCCATCGGGCCATGGGCATGGCCAAACTTGATCAGCATCCGACAAGTGAAGGTGTGGCTCTTCTGTCTCGCTGCTTCACCCCCCCACGACACTCCATTTACTAAGAGAAAAACATACACAGAGGAAATGCATCTATCAGAACAGAACTTCAGTGACCCACCATGCAGTGCAGGAAGCACAGAGATGAGGAAAGCACATGACTATGAACACACTTCTTATGTTCCTTTTATGTCCAAATTAGTCCCCACACTGTGAGGACGGACACAGACTTAGAAGGAGCTCGGGGATTAAGGCTGGATACCCTTCCTGGTGCCCTACAGTGAGTTTGAGACCGTAACGTCTGGCTCTTGAGTTCCTGCAGCACAGTGTGCATAGTACTTAATTGTAAAGGCCTCCCGTGGCCTTTACACCTGCACACGCATATGGGCGGCATAGCTCAGGAGGTAGGGCGGTCATCTAGTTATCAGAGATGTTGGTTACCCGGCCCCTGCAGAACCTGTGTCCAGGTGTCCTTGAGCAAGACTCTGAAACCCCAACTGCTTCCCAAGCACCGTCCTATGGTTGCACTCACTGCTCCTATAGAATAGAATGGGCTAAATACAGAGAATGAGTTCCTAGGGCCCTGGTCACGTGGCAACAAAACACTTTCACATACATGCATGTGCACACATGTACACAAACCAACCAACCAACCCCACCACAGCTTGCATCTTCTCTTTTAGATTGAGAAGCAGAAGGCTTCCACTGCCATTCGAATCTCTGGCTAAATGGGCCATGGGATTAATGTAGCCAAGGTGTCGATTTCCAATATCTGTCCCTCTCCACCCTGCTCTGCAGCGGGCAAGGGACGCTCAGCCATCTATCCTCATTTACGCACTGACTCTTCATCATGGCACACAC
>OMLC01035637.1:0-16746 GCA_900302585.1 Regalecus glesne
ATAAAATGACTGGACAACAGAAGGTATTAAGACCCTTTTATAATCACGAAAAAATATGGTCCAGATTATATATCATCAAACCATTGTGTGTGATAAGTAATATAACTTACTGAATTTTCCCAATAGTCGGTAAAAGATAAGAGTTTCATCAGACTCTGCTAATAGTGGTTATTTGACGGGGCAAATAACCAGGGGCGGCATAGCTCAGTGGGTAGAGCGGTCGTCTGGCAATCAGAAGGTTGCAGGATTGATTCCCGGTCCTGCATACAGCATGTCGAGGTGTCCTTGAGCAGGCACTGAACCCCCTAACTGCTAAAAAAATCTCATCTAACCCAATAGATTAATAAGAATTATGTTTATAGTGATTCATTCTCATTTACCCATCTTGGAAGTCTTGTACTCTGTGACTTACCTTTAAGGTTCCTTTGATCTGTATATGAACAAATGAGTACAACATGGCTGAAGCACAAGACATGATAATTTAAGATGATTCTCCAGTGGAGATTCAATTTTACTTTGCTTGTGGAAAGCATGAAAATTATTCTCTCGACAAGAAAAAATAAACTGGAGCTTGTAAAGCTGAATACGATGCTGAAGTGGAAAGTTTATGAGGAAAAACGCTCTGGGAAATTACATGTCAAAGATAAGCCACCAGAAGAAGGGTATGTTGTTAAAGCTGTTCAAGACTTTTAAGATTATCTGAAAAGTTCTAAAGGCAAGGGCATGTAAATTTGTTAAACATTGCTATGACAATCTAAAATGGATGGAAAGTGACAGAAGGAATCCCAGGAAAAAGTTTTGACTGATGTTTGAAACGGTGGCGCTGGTGGTAGAGCTCCACACATCAGTTCAATAGGTTGTGAGATCGAAACCGGCAGATGTGTTCTTTGCAGCCTGACTAGCTCAGTCAGTAGCACATGAGACTCTTAATCTCAATGTCGTGGGTTCGAGTCCGCCGTTGGGTGAAAAACCTTTTAGGGCGATATAGCTCAGTGGGTAGAGCAGTCATTTGATGATCAGAAGGTTATGGGTTTGATCCCTACACCTGCAGAGAAGCATGTCAAGGTGTCCGCAAAGGGCGCCCGAGCGCGATATAGTGGCTGCTCACTGCTCCTATACAATAGGATGGGTCAAATGCAGAGAATCACAAATTTTCCCTTGCGGGACTGATAAGGGAACTATTATTATTATTATCATTATTATTATTAAGTGGGGAAAGACGAAAAGTGAAACCCTCGAATTAATATTAATGAGAATCAGCAAAGAGGCCTCCATGAATCAAGATGCAACATTCCTAGATGCTATGCATGACGTTTTTGAGGAATACGAAACAGCAGTTAATGCCATTTTTGAATCAAATGAAAACTACATACAATGTCTTGATGTATGCTCAATCATGAGTAACATTCCATGAAGAGGAGAATAATGGATTCACAGTGATCTATTGTATTACAGAAACAATAGTGAACAGGTCACAAAAAGGTGAATCCGTTCAACTGGATCAGTAGTTTTATACAGAAACATTTTGTCACTCCAATAGGTGACATCTTCAGTTTGAGCAGACTGCAAGTATTCCCACCCTTATAAGCAATACATCAATACCATACAACAAAAGACTGGGTTCATATGCAAGTTGATCATTGATTGCACATTCAGTGGTAATCAGTACTATTCGCAGAGAATTAGGGAATATTTGCAATAATGGCATTATAAGAAGATGACAGATGTACTCTAGACTGTACCCAGGGAAAGCTAAACTTTGTAAAGTTTACCTAAGATACATAAACAGCTTGTGCCGTTGAAAGATATACATCAAGAAATAGTGAACAGAAAAGTCTGTATTTTTTGTTAAAGGTTATCCAGATTTATGGGATAAAAGCGTGATAGTAGCGCATTCATGATAGTAAAAGTTCCATCCAATTGTCCGAAATTGGGTCACGGGATTAAATGGAACCTATCAGTTCTCATCAGGTGAAAGGCAGGAATAAACCCTTGAAAGGTCGCCAGTCCATCACAGGGCAAAGCAATTAGGGGAACACTATCTTGCTCAAGGACACTTTGACACACTTCTCTGCAGCTTTAATCTTCCGATTGCCAGATGACCGCTCTACCCACTGAGCCAGGCCACCCCTTGATTGTAGAAATTGACCTTTTTAATTTTTCCTACCCTTCACAAATGTTCTGAAATTTGTTGGCCCTCCTGTTTGTTCCACCCACCCCAATTATTTGTGAGTCGAGAGAAACAGGCACGTAACAAAATATATTCATCTTTTTAAGGTAAGTAAGTAGAGTTTATTTATGTTGCACTTAAAAACACATGCTTACAAAGTGCTTTGCAAACTTAGATGACACAGAAAGAAACAGATCAAGCTATTAAACCAACCAACCATAGCAGGTCTATAAAAAGTCTGGCCTAAAACAATGGGTTTTTATAAGCCACTTAGAACAATCCAAAGATTCATCCATCCATCTGTCAATTTATCGTCAACCGCTTATCCTGTGTCAGGTTGTGGAGGTAGCAGATTTCAGCCAGGAACGTCAAGCTTTCCTTTCCCTTGCAACAGCAACTAGCTCTGACTGGGGGATCTCAAGGTGTTCCCTGGTCAGTGTGAAGATATAATCCCTCCACCTGGCCCTCGGTCTACACCATGGCCTCCTCCCAGCTGGACGTGCCTAGAAAACTTCATTTTGGGGTCGACCGGGTGGCATCCTTATTAGATGCCCAAACCACCTCAACTGGCTCCTTTCTACTTGGAGGAGCAGTGACCCACTTACTCAGAGTCCCTCACGGATGTCTGAACTTCTCACCCTGTCTCTAAGGGAGACACCAGAAACCCTCCTAAGAAAACCAATTTCAACTACTTGTATCCGCGATTTTGTTCTTTCCGTCATGATCCAGCTTTCATGGCCATAGGAGAGAGTGGGCACAAACATTGACTGGTTGACTGAAACCTTTGCCTTCTGGCTCAGCTCTCTCTTGGTTACGATGGTTTGGTAAAGGGAGCGCAATACCACTCCAGCAGCTTCAATTAACTGGTCTAACTCACGGTCCATCTTCCCCTCACTTGAGAACAAGACCCCAAGATACTCGAATTCCTTCACTTGGGTCAAGGGACTCATTCCCTACTCGGATTGGGCAATTCTCCGGTTTCCTGCTTAGAACCATTGTCTCAGATTTAGAGGTACTAGTCCTCATTCCAGCTGCTTCACACTCAGCTGCAAACCGATCCAGTGATTGTTGGAGGTCAGAGATTGATGATATCATCAGAACCACATCATCTGAAAAAACAGTGATGTAATCCTAAATTCATCAAACTGTAGCCCCTCTCTTCCACAACTACGCCTCAAGACCCAGTCCATGAAGATCACAAACAGGATAGGTGACAAGGAGCAGCCCTGGCAGAGGCCAACCCCCACTGGGAACAAGTCCGACTTACTACCTGGAACTCGGACACAGCCCTTCCTTGGGGATAGAGGGATTGGATGGTCCCGAGTAGTGACCCCCTTATCTCATACTACCCCAGCACCTTCCACAATATCTCCCAGGGGACCCAGTCATAAGGGTTTCCAGATCGACAAAGCACATTTGAACTTGATGGGCATACTCCCAGGCCCCCGCCAGGATCCTTGCGAGTGTAAAGAGCTGGTCCGGTGTTCCATGACCAGGTTAGAATCGGCATTGTTCCTCTTCAATCTGTGGTTTGACTATTGGCCAGACCCTGCGTTCCAGCACCTACAAGTAGACTCTCCCAGGGAGGCTGAATAATGTGGTGCCTCTGTAATTAGCACACAACCTCTGGTACCCCGTTTTGAACACTGGGACCACCACCCGTCTACCACTCTTTAGGCACTTTCCGAGAATTCCACGCAAGGCTGAAGAGACGTGTCATCCATGACAGTCCCTCAACACCCAAAGCCTTCAGCATTTCTGGGCGGATCTCATCAATCCCTGGGGCTTTGCCACTGTGGAGTTTTTATTGCGTGAAGATGAAATAGTGAATTAATATTTTTAGATCCTTAAAAGACAAAATATATCTGATTTCAGCAACTTTTAACTGAAGTAAATGGGTTTCGACAAGCTCAGTTTCATAGTGATTAAAATGTATTCTTGTCAAAGATTATAATATTTTTAGTTTTAGATTTTTAGGTTTAATGTTTGAATGAAGTGGACCAATAAACTGATCAACTGCAGTGGCAAAGTTCTCTGGTCCAATCAAGAGAATTTCTGTTTTGTCAGGTTTTAGATGGAAGAAATTAAGAAACATCCAGTCTTTGACACCAGCTAAGCAATCATGGAGGGAGTTTGGATGGCCACATGTATGTACATGTCATTTCGAAAACTCAAAATCTTGAAGATTGTCCATACAGAGCTCATCAGCTTTCTCCTAGGGGTCTGAAGGACACTATACAATTGATGTGTCGTTGACATGCCAAGAGTCCTAGAACGAGCCAATTTCAACAGCCCCACAGGGCTTGTGTATCAATTACCCATTTGGTTGCCTCCTAAAACACGACATGTGTTTGGAAGCCAAGTCAGTCTGTCCTTCAGCCCCAATGAGTCCTTCCTTCTATCTTTATTTCTGCCCTGCCCAACCTAAGGCAACAAAAACATGAAGGAAAAAATATTTTGTCTGCATTATATAATAATTAGCCTTTTGAGGTACTCTGCATAGTGGAATCAGAATGGGCAGAGGATATATTATTTCTTTGCTGATGTAAATTTTTTACATTAACATTGGCATTAACAGCTCAATTTTTTGGATTCAGGACTCCTGATCGACAGTTGAAATTCACCATCTCAGACAGGCTCAGTCAGATGCATACCATTCATTAAAATCAAACCCAATTG
The DNA here is from genome assembly GCA_900302585.1 of Regalecus glesne. NCBI lineage: Eukaryota > Metazoa > Chordata > Actinopteri > Lampriformes > Regalecidae > Regalecus > Regalecus glesne. The sequence continues at coordinate 4,850 of OMLC01035637.1, forward strand.
TTCACAGCCTTGGTGAGTTCCATGTCTTCTCTCTTCACAGTTTAGCACACTGAGTGCTGGTAGCCTGAATCCAAAATCCAGTCACCCCCCCCAGACATATACACAAGCCCTTTCCTTTGAGCTGACTTAACTGCTCTGGTACTCAGTCTTGTGGCTTTTCAGCCTGCAAACCCTCACATTATAACTGCTTGGGCCCTTCTCGTGGAATCCCAGACATTTTTGGCATTTGTTAAAGCAGAGGGGATGAGCATTATCTTTCTTCTGTATTCCCTCAGCCTCCATGCAGGTGTTCTGTTGACAAGAGTTTACCATATTTTAGATTGGCCTCAGGAACAATGCCTTGCTCCCACAAATTAAACATCAGTTCAGAAACAACTAGATGCCAATAGATGTATTTAAGGTTTCTCAAAATCTGCTATTTCCTCTTCAAAGCAATATATGTCTTTATGCTAGTTGAAAACGTTCACATTATCCTTTAAGGATTGCCTTAAACTTGTATGTGAGTATAAGGGAATGGGACAGTACATAAGACAGGGAGACTAGGAAATGTTTCTCTCAGTAAATGGTTGTTCCAAAAAAGCTGGATCAACTTTCTACCTTACCTGCATTATTGAGGATGCATAAAGTCATTTCACCGTGTGTGTGTGTGGGTGGGGGAGGGCATAGCTCAGTGATAGAGTGTGCACTTCGGGAACTGAAAAGCCAGGGACAGCAGATTCAAACCCACTGTGACGCATCAGGAAGGCCATACGACCTTAATCCACCAAGTTCCATCTAAGTCTGTGTCCAATCCCACAACATAGGGAATAATTGTGACATGTAAAACAAACCTCTCAAGCAGACACATCATAAAGACATTTCACATAGTTTGCTTTATATTTCATTGGGGTTTGGGTGGGTATGTGTTCCTGTGCCACATTTTTCTCTTTGGGGAAGTACACCCATTGCCTACATGCCTCAGTCAGCAAACTCAAGATTTCATTTTGGAGAGGGAGAAATCAACTCTCTATAATATCACATCACTTCACTTCACAGTATGGTGTGGACCTTAGGCTTTTTATTAACAACTTATCTCAATTGATGAACTCAACGAAAGAAGTAAAGGTCACATAATGAAGGTATTGGGAAAAAGTTGTCATTGAATTGTGAGTTGTCATCAATTGCTTCCTTGTATAAGGTATATGTATGTACGTATGTATGTATGTATGTATGTATGTATGTATGTATATCTCCCTGGGTTGTCATTCTGTCGGGTTTGAGAAGTTTACATGGTCATGAGATCCCAAGAGCAATGCCATCTGGATCAATGCTCCTGGTAGGGTCACCCATGGTGGTAAGTTCAAGGGGGAAGTCCCTGAAAAAGGGCAATCCAATGAAGACCACTGTGATGGAAGGATGATGGCTGACTTGAAGGAAGCATCACACAGGCTAGGAATGTGGATGGAGGCTGCAGCAGAAATGGGCTCCCAGTTGACTGGGGCTCCCAGATTTGGCAATGACCATGTGGTGGCTGTCTGTTGACCAGTCTCCCCACATTAAACAATGTCACATAGTGGGATCCTCCCAAATAGAGAGGACAGTCAAACTCACTTTGAGTGATCGTGGATAATGATGATGTGTTTGTTTGTATTTGGTTGTTTATATATATATATGTATAATTTTGACTCAAAGTCAAGTAGTTTCATGACCCCTTCAGGTTCATCCAGTCATCCATTCATCCATCTATTGTCAACCCCTTATCTAAAGTTGGGTTGCAGAGCCATGCCGTAACCTATTCCAGTAAAAGGTGGGAAAACCGGTTAAATGTCCATGGGGGACATGTACTGGGGGACATGGACTCAGAGATGGAATGTTGCCATTCCATCTCAGAGGTACTACTCTAAGGTGTCCAGTGTCTTACTCAAGGATACTGGGACACATTTTCTGCAAGCACCAGGGGTTTAAACCACCACTCTTCCAATTACTAGATGGCGCCCTACCTTCTGAGCTATGGTGCCCCCCTCTCAGGTTCAGTTCTAGAAAAAGTTATTAATATTGGCCCTCTTTTAATGGTCATATTCTGATTTGCAGTTTTGAGTTTTTTATATGTTTCCAGTGTGTATTGTCACTGTAACCAATTAGATAAAAACAAAGTTATTTTAAAACTTTATTTAACTTTGGGGAGTTACTTTGCTGGTTTTACTGCAGTTTTACACTTGTGTTGAACATCCATATCTATAGCTCTCAAATAAAAAGAACCACCTTGAATTTTGATACTTTCTAGGTTTTCACATTTCTTTTAAACTTCAATGTGTCACGTCTTTGAATTAATACTGCTTTTTCAGTTGGTACATAATCCATATAATTTATCTATTGATCTCAATGTAGGTTGCTTGGGATGAGCACATCAGCTCAAAGCTTAAATATAATCTTTGAAATTGTAATGTTATGCTTTCATTATGCAAATTCTTTTAGATCATAATATTTGAAATGATCACGAAGATGGTCATTTCTTTTAAAGCCAACACCAAAGCACTGAAATTAAATGGAGGTTCAAGACAGCCCCATGACCCATCAGCCTCACTTCCTGTGTTATTTACCAATTCAGCTCCAGTCACAGACAATCTGGATATCCTGTCATCCCCTTAAAGCAGCATCGGGTGACTTTTTTAAAAAGCGCTTTTCACGTTGTTTTTTGTTTTTTTGTTCCATTAATGGAGGCCAGGATCCACTAATGACATTGTTGATGTTGATGATGCTGTTGCTGTCCCAGTCATCTCAGCAGAGCCTTGCTGTTGCTGAGTCATACCCCTTCACACATGGTTCTCAGCTTAAAAAAATCAGGTAAATAAGCCACTGTCATCATGGCTGTTCCTTTTACAAGGGTCATCATAACTTAAATATAGTGGACAATGATTTTCATTTTTTTCCATTACCCCACGCCGTTATTTATGTTGTGAAGCTGAAGCCTTAGGCTTTCGCCCAAGAATAGTTTTCAGCTTAATGTTGTTTGATATTTTAGAAATGAAGTATGACAAGAAACACTACTCAGGACATGTCTTGATTGCATGCTCAATAATCCAGGTAAGGGAATCACAAAAAGAGGTGAATTGGTTCAACTGGATCAGAAGTTTATTCAGAAATGTTTCGTCACTCAAACAGGTGATATCTTCAGTCTGGACAGACTGTAAGAACCACCACCCCCTCTTATAAACAATATATCCCTTGTGAATTTGATGTGGGTGTCCACCAAGTTAGTTTGTTCAGTGAACTTTGGTACATCCTGAGATTTAATTTTAACCCAGGTGTCGTCCACATACCTGAACCAATAACTTGGAGGACTCCCCGGATTACATTAACACATTAACTCTGGACACCCACATAAAATTTACAGGGAGTGACTTGTTGGCTTTCCTGGATTGTGAGATTAAGATTGGTGATGGAGGACAGTTGATTGTAAGTGTGTACCGCAAACCCACACATATTGATTCGTATTTACGGTTTGTCTCCCACCATCCTCTGGAGCATAAACTGGGAGTCATCAGGACTCTGTACCACCAAGCTGACAACGTCCTCAATTACTCGGCGGCCAGAGAGGAAGAGAAATCCAATATAAAACAGGCCCTGGTTAAGTGTGGTTACCCTAATTGGATGTTTGTTAAAGCCAGGAAGCCTCCCAGCCAAGTGAAGAGAGACAAAGAGCCCAAGCATAGATCGGTAGTGATTCCGTATGTGGCGGGAATGTTGGAAGAGTTGAGACGCGTATTTTCAAAACATCGCATCTCAGTTGCTTTCAAACCCCCTGAATAGACTGCGTCAAGAGTTGGTCCACCCAAAAGATCAGGTCCCCGGGCACAAATGGAGTAATATAGTGTACGCTGTTAAATGCCAGGAGGACTGCAGTGACTTGTATATCAGGGAGACCAAACAGATGCTAGCTAAGAGGATGAGGAGAGCATAGGAGAGCCAACACGTCAGGCCAGGACTATGTGGTCTACACCCATCTACAGGCTAGTGGCCACTCATTCAAGATGATGATGTTCACATCCTTGATAGGGAGGAACGCTGGTTTGACAGGGTTAAAAAGGCCATTTAGGTCAAAAGGGTACGACCATCGTTGAACATCTGTCGGTACATCTGTCGGTGTCTTACAATACAGGGATGGCAAATATTCCCCAAATAATCCTTTGTGAACGGTGCTCATTGCCACTGAATGTGCAGTTAATGACCCAACTTGCATGTGAAACCAACCTATTGTTGTGTGGCATCAAGGTACTGTTTATAAGGAGGGGGATGTTTGCCTTCAGCTCAGACTGAAGAAGTCACCTGGTGAGTGACGAAACGTTTCTGAAATGAAATTCTGATCCAGCTGAACAGATTCACCTCTTTTGTGATTTCCCTACCTGGATTATTGAGCATGCATCAAGAAATATTGAAGCTTGGTTTCGCAAAGATTATAGGCAGCAAAACCTGAAGATACTTTTTCGACAATTTTTTTTAGCCACACAAGAGAGACATTGTGTGCCTAAAAATGTGTTCAGACATTTAAGGTAAATGGAATAAATTTTAGATTTGTGTTGGAAAACGGTTTAGCTATTTTGAGAAAAGGACACGGGTAACTTTCTCTGGTAGTTTTCCACTTCAGCCACTTACTCAGCTCTCTTAATCACATGTGAGGAAGATTAGCATAAATTCAAATATCTAGGAAAAAATATCTAATTTTTGATGTTTTTGGGGGGATTGGAGTGTCCTTTACTCTCTCGTCTATCCATGAATCGGTGAGTTGACCATTATTGGCTTGTGTCACGTCGTCCTGTGTTATCCCACTATAATTGTTGTTGTCTCATTCTGACTGAAGATAGAGATGGAGCTGTAGTAGGCAGCCACAGGGTTGGGAATTTCAGTTGCAGTGTCACATCAGTTCTTCTGTACCTCAAAGCATGACAGTTCTGCATTTTTAACGGACATCTGTGCTGCACAAATGCATGTGTGCATGATTAGGTCCCAAGAAAGTGGCTCTTTTTCAATATATGAGTTTTTACATAATTACTACTACTACTGCCCTTACTGTAACTCCTACAAGGGGAAGTATAACTCAGGAGGTAGGGTGGTTGTCAAAAGATTGATGCATTGACCCCCCCAGTTCCTTCAGAAAGCATGTTGAAGGACAGGTCTTTGAGCAAGACACCTAACCCCCAACTGCACAGAATAAAAGATGAAAACTAGCCTGGTGGCTAAATCTGACATTCTAAATGTTCATTAAAATGCACTCTGTTAAGTAACTCTGCATGTGTGACCTTGTGGCAGGCAGTTGCGTAGAAAACAATGCCTGTCCTTTTTGTATTCAAAGTGATCCAGTGACATTTTTTGTTTTCTACCATTCGTTGTCATTATTCGAGTTAAAATTGGCAGCAGGGGATGTCCTCAGCTACAAAGTGCCACCTTCGTTGATGAGAAGAAATTGTATGAAAGTCAGAAAAACAAGATTGAAATTTAGAAGCTAATCAGTGAACTGGATAAGAAGAAATAGGGTTTAGCAGTTGCCTTGTCAGCAGTGAAATAGCCACAGTGGATTTGAACAAAGACAATGGACTGATAATGCTTTTTTTAAAATTGGATACTGTGTCTTTGAAAGGAGAAAAAGACAGTCAGTACGAGGCTTGCATGGAATTTGACATCATCAAAAGAGAAAGTAATGTCAATGCTGAATTACATTATTGAATTCGAACGGATTAACATCAAGATGAGTAAGTTGAAAATGAAGCTTGTAGATGTTAGCTTTTAAGCTGCTTAACGCAGCAGGACTTGGTGTTGAAGACAAACAATTAGTACCTATTGCTTGCTCAGATCTCACGTTTAGTAGCATGAAATCAGCCTTGAAGAGAATCTTCGGTGATAATTTGCCACCAGGTAGAGCTAGTGAGTTGAATGATCCACTACACGTGATTTGTGGGGAAATTTGATACCTGACCAAGTTCTCAAAGTGCTATACCAGGCTCAAATCCATTGGACAAATTCGGGAGAAGAGCACGCTGTGCTGTCTGTCAAAGTATATTTTACTGGCCAAAGGATTGTCCTCCCAAAAATGAACAGGCAAAATTAACAGAGGATATTGAGCAGTTAACACAAAAAGTGGATGAGTGTAACATTACTTTGTTTTCAAAGGACTTGTCTGTCTCTGAGATATTCATGGTGGAGGCTTTGGGATCAGCTGTCCTTGACACAGCCTGTACCAGAACAGTGTGCAGAGAAAAATGGTTCGATCTTTGTGTAAGTGGATTACAACATAGGAAGTTAGCTAACTTTCATTCTGCTAAGCAAGCTGAACTATGTAACTGGAAAAGTAATCATGCCTTTAAAGAAGTGAGAGATGAGGGATGTATCTCAACATGGTGGGTGTGTACACTTAAAGAGCTAGACTATAATCACAAAAAAGAGGTGAATCAGTTCAACTGGATCAGAAGTTTATTTGCAAACGTTTCGTCACTCACCAGGTGACTTCAGTCTGAGCTGAAAACAACATTCCCCTCCTTATAAACAGTACATTGATACCACACAACAATAGGCTGGTTTCATATGCAAGTCGGGTGATCAACTGCACATTCAGTGGCGATGAGCACCATTCACAAAGGATTGGGGAATATTTGCAATCACCGCATTGTAAGATGCCGACACATGTACTCTCAGGTCACCACCCCATTCACGGAAGGTCGTTCCCTCTTCACATAAATGGCCTCCTTCACCCCCCTTTCAAACCAGCGTTCCTCCCTATCAAGAATGTGAACATCATCATCATTGAAATAGTGGCCACTAGCCTCCTCTTAGCTAGACTAGCTGCTAGAGGCTTTGAGGAATTAGACAGGCAGGAGCTCCCAAAGGACTCCCCTACATGTGCCTCCGAGTCTGTAAGAATGACCATGGCAAGGAAATGACAAGTGAATTCTATGGAAATTAAAGCAGGTTCTCTACAAGGAAAATAATTGACATGAAATACCTACATATGCCCACCACCAGAGGCTCAGACCCAAGGGATTCTGTGGAGACTGAAGAAATGTGTTTATGGTCTAGCATACACTTCTCTTTATTTGTACAATAAAATGAAAGACACAATGTACTAATTGGGAGCCGTCATGTCACAAGTTGACCCAGCAATCTTCTACTAGCTGGACCATTCCTGTAAAGTAATGGGAGTCCTCACTTGCCATGTGGATGATTTTTACCTGGGGAGGTTCCAAAATTTACTTCAGAACAGTCATACCACACTTGAAAGTAGCTTTCCTAGTAGGTCGAGAAGAGCACAACACCTTCAACGACATTGGAATAGAGTTTGACTCTTTGAATGATGAGATGCAAGTAAAACAGAGTAATTAGGTACATAATCGGCAACCCATTTAAGTTTCTCCAGTATGCGCTACTTGGCAAGAGGCTCCATTAACAGTAAAAGAATCGATATGCTGAGGTCAAAGATTGTCCAAATTCTATGGGTCACAAGACAAAAAGAGGTTTATATAATCTGTGATGTATCCATTCTGACTTTCAGTCCAAAAAATGCAACTGTTCAGACTCTGCGCTGTGCAAACAAACTGATCAGGAAACTGAAAGCTGACAAGAGATAAGATTAGATATTCCCTTATTAGTCCCACAGGGGGAAATTACAGTGTTACAGCAGCAAAGTGGAAAGCATAGTAGGAGAGGCAGACAATTTAACAAGGAGAGAAATATGAACACTATATACAGTGTGGACAGAAAAATTACTTTTTTAAATTATCTGGTATATTGATGTTGTTCACGTGTTGGGGTTTTTTCTACTGGGGGAGCAGTGCTGATTATATAGTCTGACAGCTGAGGGAAGGAAATACCTGCAGATACGCTCATTCAAACACCTTGGAGGGAGTAACCTATCACTGAAGGAGCTCTCTAGTCTAGCAATGTAGTCCTGCATGGGGTGAGAACCATTGCCCATCATAGATGATGATGGGGTAAACCATGACAGAGCTAGCTCTCTTAACCAGCTTATCAAGTCTCTTTCTATCCACAGCTGAGATGCTGCTGCCCCAGTAGACCACTCCATAGTAGATGGCTGGTGCCACCACCGTGTTGTGGTCTTGAGGAGTGTCCCCTGCACTCCAAAAGCCCTCAGTCTCTTTAGCATATACAGTCTGCTCTGGCCCTTCTAATATAGAGTGATCAGTCCCATCCAGTTTATTGTTGAGGTGAACACAGCTCTCTGTACTCTCTGTCATCCCCATCTGTGATGAGGCCGACGATAGCAGTCATCAGATAACTTCTGTAAGTGGCAGGTGGGTGAGTTTGCAGTATAGATGGTGAAGAGGAAAGGAGCCAGGACTGTTCCCTGTGGGGCCCCCACACTATAAACAACCATGTCCGATAGGCAGTCCAGTGTCCTCACATACTCTGGGCGGTTGGTGAGGTAGTCCAAAGTCCAGGTTGTCAGATGATGGTCTACCCCTGTATGCTCCAGCCTGTCCCCCAGAAGCACAGGCTGTATGGTGGTAAAAGGACAGGAGAAATCAAAGAACATGATCCTCACAGTGCTCCCAGGCTTCTCCAGGTGAGACAGAGCTCGGTGTTGGAGGAAGATGACAGCATCATCCACTCTAATGCCAGGTTGATAGGCAAACTGAAGTGAGTCCATCACTGGGCTCACCAGAAGGCAGAGATGACCAAGGACAAGCCGGTCGAGGGTCTTCATCATATGTGATGTTAGTGCCACCGGTCTGTAGCTGTTGAGGTCCTTGGAGTGTGGAGTCTTGGGCACTGGTACCACGGAGGATGTTTTCCATTGCAGTGGCACTCTCCATAACTTCAGGCTGAGGATGAAATTACCTTGGGGCCGGCATAGCTCAGTGGGTAGAGCGGTTGTCTGGCAATTGGAAGGTTGCAGGATCAATCCCTGGTCCTGCATATAGCATGTTGAGGTGTCCTTGAGCAAGACACTTAACCCCTAACTGCTCCCCGAGCGCCATATGTTGGCAGCTCACTGCTCATGGGAGGCGGCATAGCTCAGTGGGTAAAGGGGTCGCCTGGCATTCAGAAGATTGCAGGTTCAATACCCGGTCCTGCATACAGCATGTCGAGGTGTCCTTGAGCAAGACACTGAGCCCCTAACTCCCCCCCCGAGCGCCATATGTTGGCAGCTCACTGCTCCTATACAATAGGTTAGGTCAAAAATGCAGAGAAATCCAAAATTTCCCCTTGCAGGACTGATAAGGGAATTATTTATTTATTTATTATTTATTTGAAGTTTCAGCAATTGGGTAAAGATAGCTCCCTAAAGTTAGTAGCGTTTTGTGATTCTTCAATGGGTAATCTTCCAGGGTACTCAGGGTTGACATCTAATTCTGCTCATGGGAGAAAATGGGAGATTCTCACATATACTGGCAAACAAGAAGAGGCAAAAGGGTGGTCATAAACACTTTGGCTTGAGAGACTTTCACTCTTTAAGACAGCATTGATAATGCCATGTTCTTAGCTACACTGTACTCAGAAATTACTTTTGGTGACTTGCATGCACAGAGGTATACCATTGTATGTGTGACAAAATCATTCACTGTTGATGCTGTCAAATACACCAAATCCATCACTGAGAAGAGACTGTGTATTGAGATCAGCAATATCAAGGTGTTCATTTAATCTGGAATCATTCAACAGATCATATGGTCAGTCACCAAAGAACAGCTCACTTATTGCTTGACCAAGAAAGGAGCATCAGCACCTATCCTGCTGAGGGCTCCCAGCAAAAGTGAATGGCTACTTAAATAATGAGAGGACTTAATATCCAATCAAAGGGACTGATGCAATTTAAGGACATTTTTATTTATAGTTTTCCTCATTTAACCGATCAGTTGAAATATAGAGCTGTGTTTTTTTCTTTAAAGAAGAAGGAGGAAGGGATCTTCAGAGTAAATCAGGAATACACATTTTTTTGTATGCCAATGATGTCCTTCTTTATATATCTGACCCTCTCGTATCTATCCCCCTTAAAGACCTTGGCAGTTTCTCAGGTTATAAGGCTATTATTAAAAAATGAACTCTCACTGCATTCTTACTATTCTTACTAATTACTAAAGTTGCTAATCAGACCTCACTTCATTGCTCTTCCTTTGAAAGTGACTAGCAATAGATTTAATTATCTTGGTGTGTGTTACAAAGTCTCACTCACAAGTTCTGAAGCCCAATTTTACGCCACTCATTGAGTGCACCAAACAGGATCTTACCCGCTGGTCCCTTATGCCCTTGGACAAATCAGTCCATGAGCACTGATTTGTTCAGCCAAGCTTATTTATATAGCACTTTTTAAAAAATATGGTTAATATAGTGGAAACCACTTATGATGGTCAAGGTTATAGTGATCAAATCATTGTATTGATCAAAAGTGGCTGAAATAGTCTATAATAACACTGTTGAAAAAAAATCCACAAACAGTTGTTCTAAAGTTATCAGTGTTTCTTTTAAACAGGGAATTTAAAAAAAACAACTATTTTAAAAGCTAGTTAATTTGGGAAGTCATCAAATCAAATCATCATTGGCGGTCACTCGGCATCAAGTAGACAGTCCTTTTTCTTGGTCCTTGTTGGTATCCTTGCAGCATGATGCCTGCATGTGACAGCTTTTATATGGTGAAGCTGATGCAACTGCACCTGCAGGAGACAATGGCATGAAGAAACAAGACGAATGAATGGAGACCACCCTCTGTTGAGCTTTCATCCACCTTCCACTGATGTTGTGACCTGGAGCTATCTTCCTCCATTTCCACCGTTGATGTCTTTGTTGAATCATACTTTTACTGGCACCTCCCCCTTCACCTTTCTACCTTGGGTGATCCTACAAGGAGCCAAGCTCTGAACTACATAGCTCTTGGTGATCATTGGTACACATAGGCTTCTCTACTGCAGCAAGATGGTGATTCAGGAGAAGAGGAAATCTAATTACATTTTCATTCACCCTCATGATACATAACAGCACTACATCTGCTCCAAAAATACATAAATCCACATCCAAATTCACCAGATAGTCCAAGGTGATGAAGGTTTTCTTTAACTTTGAGGCATGGGCCAGCTGTTATTAAAAGTGTACTTTAGGCAATGCTAAGCAGTGTCATTGTGACCTGTAGTCATTTTTTTATTCCTATTAGAAGCAGCTGATATTTCATTACATTACAATAGCCAGCAGCTGTGTATTGTCCTTCAGTCAGTTAGGTCCAGTAAAATGGAGCAGTTGTTTGTTTCATTACATTATAACCAAAGAAAAAGAGAAGGCTCAACTTCGCTTAAACTGATCAACTGCTCATGGTGATCTTATTGGCCTAGATGAATGTGTTCATTATAAGCTGTTTCTATTGTATTATGCAACCGGGCAGTTGTTTGTCAACTTTCGGGATCTGTGTGTATACTATGGTAATGGTTTTGTTGCTTAGCAGGCCAGTTGTCAACTGGTGATTGAGTCTTCAAATTCCCAAATGTTTTGTGCTTTTCTGTATGGGAGGAAGCATACCATACTATGGTGTAACATTTTGTAGTTTAATGCCCTGCTTTTGGGCAGCTGTGAATATCTTGCAAATTATATCTATTCATTAGAACTTTGGGTAGTGGAAAGAGTGAAGCTCATTAATGGGTGTTCCTCATGCATATCATTCATCATCATTCATTTGGTTAAGAATGGGAACTCTACAAGGAGCTGCTCAATACGAGCCATCTCTTATGTGCAAATGTGGAGTCCCTCTGCTGTGTTGACACCCCATGTCATTGGTACTAGCTGCTGGCTGGCTGTGCAAATCTGTTCTCTCACCTCCCATTCCATGTTGGCATCACCCTGACAACACATATTAATCTCCTATAATGCACACACGCGCACACACACACACACACACACACACACACACAACCACAGAGGCCCAG
>OMLC01035638.1:0-25518 GCA_900302585.1 Regalecus glesne
GTGATGTTTACATACCACACACACACACACACACACACACACACACACAGTTAGCGGATGCTAATTATAGGTTTGATGGTGAGGTAAGCAGGGCTAATGTTACTGTACCATGTTCATCGATCTCCTCTGACAGCAGCTTTCCCAGACTGACCAGGATAACATTTGGATTCCCTGATAGAGGTCCTTTATCTGCCGGCCCTGTGATGGATGAGCAACTCCCGTGAAGATAACAGTAACAAATCAGCAGATTTGATGTGAACATGCTGCACCATCCCTCAAACAGTGTGTATAGTGGAGCATTGCTATGTGGGGATAATCAACAGTTCGGCTTTTCTCTTTTGTACTATGGACCGTTATAGTGATATTAAATAGGGTACCAATGGAACACCTCACTAGAGAGGTGACCAGGTGGCATCCTGACAAATGGTTCAGCATCTATTAAGGATGCCAACTGGTCCTCTCCCTAGTGAGGTGTTCCAGGCACAGGATAGACTGAGGACCAGGTGGAGAGATGATGTCTTCACACTGGCCTGGGAACACCTCAGAATCCCCCAGTATTAGCTGGTTAATGTGACCAGGGCAAGTTTGGGATCCCCTGCTGGAACTGATACCTCTGTGATCGAACTTTAGATCAGCGGTTGATGATGGTTGGATGGATAGACAATTATTGCACATGTTGCACAAATTAAAAGAGTTGTACTAAAGCTGACTAAAGTAAACTTATCTTATCTAAACTTAAAGTCATGTTGGTGAGAAGTTCATCAAAGCTTTTTACCAGTAGAATTTTTGGCATGAGGCATCGGTGAAGGGCCCTTCTGTGAGGGTGATGAAGGTGAGGCAGAGGAAGGCAACAGCACCAGGTACTCTGGGATGGACTTCATGAACTCCGGTCTTGGAGGGAGTGGTGGTGCTGCGGGTTTGGGATTAGAAAAGAACCATGAATCTCTCTTTCATCACCAGTACAGATCCTCAATCTGCAGAATTCACTGCCTGTTTATGATTTGGTACAAGTGTTTCTGTGAAATCCTACCTTGAATGGCACTGTATGGAGAATGTTAAGTGATAAGAGTATGAGGGAGAGATAGACTAGAGGTAAGGGGGCAAAATATATTGATGTGCATTGTGAATTTTCTTACCAATGAGGATCATTATGTGTAAAATGAGTAAAAAATATCTTAAGTTTGTTCACCAGTCTTCTGGGTCGACACACTGTGGCCATTGATAGCAGCAAATGGTGGGTTGACCTCTACATCGGTACATTCTGGGTTATTGTAGGAGTAGTTGGGGTCCCAGGTATGGACAGCAGAGCAAAGCTCGTCTTTGGGGAGATCATAAGTTAACATCTGGTTGTTTGCGTTGGAGAATGGAAGCGGCTGGCTGTAAGGCAGTGAGTTGCTGTTTGCTGCAGGTCTCATGTGTGGTGGTAGAAGAGCTGTATAAAGCAGTCATAGTGTCAAACTCTTCATTTTATCACCTATTCACCATCTATGCTGAATCTCACAACTAGTCCCCACATTGAGTGGGTGGACATGGACCTATATGGAGCACAATAATACTGATCTAGAACAACAATTCATGCAAATGAAGGAAAATAAAAAGCTCATACAACAGTGTTATTCATCCCTGAAGTATTGGTTTTACTTATTCATCACTGTACAGACATACAACAACATTTGTTCTCTGCTTTCAACCCATCCTATTGTAGCACTGTTTGGAAGGCTTCCTGCAGCGTTGGTTAAAGCCAGGAAGCCTCCCAAATAGTGCTCCAGCTAAGTGGGGGGAGGAGAGGAGCCCAGGCACAGACCGGTAGTGATTCCATATTTAGCAGGAGTTTCAGAACAGTTGAGGAGCGTATTTTCCAAACATCGCGTCTTAGTCACTTTCCGTGTCAAAAATTGATCCACTCCAAGAATCTGGTCCCCCGGCACAAACAGAGTAATGTAGTGTACACTGTAGAATACTAGGAGGACTGCAGTGACTTGTACATTGAGGAGACCAAACAGACGCTGGCTAAGAGGATGGCACAACACAGGAGAGCCAACACGTCAGGCCAGGACTCTGTGGTTTACACCCATCTACAGGCTAGTGGCCACTCATTCAAGATGATGATGTTCACATCCTTGATAGGGAGGAACGCTGGTTTGAAAGGGAGGTTAAAGACGCCATTTATGCAAAGAGGGAACGACCATCATTGAACAGGGATGGTGGCCTGACATCTGTACATCTGTCGTCTTCTTACAATGCTGTGATTGCAAATATTCTCCAATCCTTTGTGAATAGTACGCATGACTAACTTGCATATGAACCCAGCCTTTTCTTGTGTGGTATTCCTATATTGTTTATAAGCATGGGAGCACTTGCAGTCAGCTCGAACGGAAGATGTCACCTGTTTGAGTGAAGAAATGTTTCTGAATAATCCTCTGATTCACTTGAATCAATTCACTATATTTGTGATACCCTTACCTGGATTTTTGAGCATACATCATGTAACATTGTACCTCTCATTTTACAGGAGTGAGCCGCTGCAGTGCCTGGAGAGCAATTGGGGCCCAATGTCTCACTAAAGGACACTTTGACACACTTTCTGCAGTGGCTGGGGATTTAACCACCAATCCTCAGATTACTAGAGGACCGTGCTACCTTCTGAGCTATGCCAGGATATAGGCATAGTTCAGGACATAGGGGGGTTCGTCTAGTAATTGGAATGGTGGTTTGATCCCCATCCCCTGCAAAAAACGTATTGATGTTTCCTTGAGCAAGATACTGAACCCATAACTGCTCCCCGAGCTGTACTCACAGCTCCTATACAATACGATTGGTTAAATGCAGAAAACAAGTTCCACTGTCATGTGAAAAATAAAACGACCTATTTATCTTCCTGCACTAATGAATGCTGTATGTATTATGTAGGTCACTCTCTGCCTTCTTATTTTCGGATGCTGATCTCAGTTCACAAGTTTGGTCTCTTCTGTTTTCAACATTGTCATCTGTGGAGTTTCTCACCATTGAGCCTAACTGATAGCCTGCAGAATAAAATTTGGCTCCCTCTACTGGCAGTAAACGAGCAATACAAAGTCGCTTTCCCACAAATGGCAAAATCACGACGAAAACCTCATACATGAACTTAAGCTAACACATTAATTCCAGCATGTGTTTATTTTACATCAATATAGTGTAATACTAAGAGATTCAGGAAAACTACACAGTATAGTGCACAGGCGAGGAATGCCAAGTTGCTAGCTTACCTGCTTTTCGAGACGGTGTCTTCTGTTGAGGGGCCTTGTCACCACAAGCCGCGGCTTCGCCCTGTTTGAGGAGAAAGCTGGCGTTCTCATAGAAAGGAGGTGTATTGGTGACTTTCCCAACATCGTCTTCCTTTCCAAACGTTTCAATGAAACACTGAGTCGAAGGCAAGGACCGGGGTCTGCCGAGCTCGGTGTCTTTGGTCAGGGGTGGAGGAGGAGGAGGGCTACGAGGACGCACCTTGGCGATCGGAGGAAGGAGAGCTGAAATTCACAGTAAACGTGTTATATAAATGTTATTAACTTCTTCACCACTTACATGGACGGAGAGATTCACTCTAAATATCACAGAGATGGCTTTTCCAAGTGAGGCGTGTGGATTTGGTCAACCCGAGAACAAGAGGACATCTGACCTCAGGAGATTATACGTCAATTTATAAAATCAGGTTCTGACGCATTAATATGACGCAAAACACCGAAGTGACGTAATGACTGTATTATAAATGAGGACCTCCATTGTGATTATTCGTCTCAATGCTATTCGAGCAAAAATGGTTAACTTATGAGGTTATAAATTGTTGATTCAATTTAAGAAGAACAAGCTTTATTTACTTGTCACTGTACACACAAACAACAAAACGTGTTCTCTGCATTTAACCCATCCTGTTGTATAGGAGCGGTGAGAAGAGGCAGTGCCTTGCCCAAGGACACCAAGACATGCTCACTGCAAGGTCAGGGGATCGAACCACCAATCCTCCCATTGCTAGATGACTGCCCTACTTCCTGAGGTATGCCGCCCCGAGTAAATGGGGTGCATTTGTATGGGACTTGTTATTCCAAAGTGCTTTGCAATTAACACATAACATTCATCCACACAGTCACCAAGAGTGGTGTCAACCATGCCATGGGACAACCAGCTCAGAAGGAGCTGTCTGGGGTTTGATGTCCAGGATCCGGGTCACCTCCACATCTCCAAGAGGTACAATGAATTAAGCTGCACCTTTATTTGCATAATGAGGTTAATATGAGTTAAGCCGCACCCCCAGGGAAAATAGGAGATAATATAAGATATTCCTTTATTAGTCCCACAGGGGCAAACTATGTTGTTACAGCAGCAAAGTGGAAAACGCAGCCAGGGAGGCATAGAATCTAAGGCATAATATATAACAGTGATTTAAAGAAGGGGGGGAAATCGTGCAGGAGAGTAAATCCTGAGATGAAGATGAATGACAAAATAAATACTATAAAATAAATCTGTTTAGGTTTATTTCTAAATTTACTTGTGCATTATCTTCACTGATTCAATCGCCAATTAATTAATTAATTAACTAACTAACTAGGCTGCTTGGGGTAAGAGAGCTAATTTGTCTGCTGTAACGTCCTGATGTACGCTCAATAATTCACATAAGGGAATCACAAAAAGGTGAATCGATTCAACTGGATCTGAAGTTTATTCTGAAACGTTGTGTCACTCAGACAGGAGACATGTTGAGTCTGAGCTGACTGCAGCATCCCCACCCTGATAAACAACACAGTGATAGCACACCACAAAAGGCTGGGTTCAGATGAGAGCTGCTCATTGACTGTACATTCAGTGGTAATGAGGACTATTCACACTGGATAGAGGAATATTTGCGATCACTACATTGTAAGACAAGGACAGATGTACTCTCAGGCCTCACACCCCTGTTCAAGGATGGTCATTCCCTCATAACATAAATGGTCTTTAACACCCCTTTTAAACCAGCGTTCCTCCTTATCCTTGATAGGGAGGAAGTTCATCCCACAATGCTGGGATTCCAAATATTTCCCAGATCACTTTTTTTGTGATCATCTGCTCTAAATCTGTCCATCTGAGCTTTAAAACCGCATCCAGCAGTTTATCTCCGGCAGCTATGTTGAGGGCAGACTTACTGTGAGCACGAGGCCCTGAAAGAGAGCAGACCGCTTCAGAGAGCCAGCGGAGAACACCGCAGGGACGAGAACGGCCGTGCTGATAACAAACCCCGGCACAGCCAGGAGAGAGGCGAGCACAGGAAATGAGAGAGCAGTTGCTGGAGCTAGATGGTGAAACTGATAAGACTGCTGCTGAGCTGCAACTCCTCCTGAGAGACAAAGCACCTATTGACAAACAGGGAGCTTCAGACTGTTTTCGCCAGAGGGTTTGAGAAGGAAATACAACCACGTTTGGTGAAGATTGTCAACACTTGACCGGTCTCCAAACTGTGCTTTACATAAAGGGGCGACACAACACGACCAGAATAGCCTGTTTAGGTTTAGGTGTGGGTTAGTGTGGCTAAGGTCATGTTCAAACGGAAGGCTCTGGTAGTCTGGTTGTTGAGCGTTATACTCCACATGAGAAGAAGCTTTATTTATTTGTCATTTTACGTGCATACAACAAATTTGTACAGGAGCAGTGAGCAGCCTCAGCACCCGGGGAGCAGTTAGGGGTTCAGTTTCTTGCTCAAAGATACTTTGACACCCTTGAGATTGTGATTGAGGAGGCAAAGGCTTGTGGTTGTCATAGCGTTCTGTGAGCAAGCGCCGGTGTTGGTTCACCCGTGAGTCGACCTGAGCTAGTAGGTGCAGCCATGTCCGGATGTCCCCAGAGATCAATGAACACATACACACCTGAGCGTTTGATGACATTTTGCTGTGATCTTTGACCCTCCTTCTGATTGGCTGATGCCGGGATGTAAACAAACTCACAGGCGAATTCCATTGGTGGTTCCAAGCTGCCTGTGGAAGACAGGATATAAAGTAAGACAGCAGCACCCATGTGAGAGACAATCTGGACCTTCAATGATCCCCCAAATGATCCCGACCCAAATCCAGTCACCCAAATAACAGAGGCAAGCCAGCGAGCGTGCTGTGGGATGGTTTCACCACCACGTTCTTCTCACAGACCCGGTAAGTGTGTGTTATGTAACCCCATCCACCATGGCAAACCTTTTACCCAGATCACCTCACCTGTAACCCTCTTTACTACGGTTCCCTGCAGCAAACACACAGCAGGGGCTCTACATCCAAATCCAACCACCAGATCTGTCTACGGAGGATGTTCAGAAGGAACAGATTCAAGACGTACTTACACACTCGTAGCCTGTGGAGCGGTGACTGTAGGCTGCAGCAGTAAATATGAACCCCTCCCATGTGCGGTGCCGGTCACTGAGTGTGACGCCTGCCATTCATCACCCGGCCCATCAACCTCAGAGCTCGTTCAGCAGGTTTGTCAAATGAGTCCTCGTGTGAGGGCAGATCTATCCAGTTCAGTCACTGATTTACCAGCAAGGTGCCGACTCCTGTCGGACATTCCATAACTGCAAGAGGAGCAGGTCGAGCTCTGCTGGGTTTAAAGCTAAACCAACTCTCCACGTCAAAATGTGCAAACCTGGTGACTACGGCATTCGCGAGGATGCGTTTCCCAACCTGTGTGTGTGTGTGTGTGTGTCAGCAGGAACGACAAGACACGGGCGGCCATCATGAAACAGTCAGACCTTTATTTTAAAAACTCATTCCCAGAGTCAAATGGACTTTTCATGTATTTCTGTACCAAACATATCAAGTAAACATGAACCTGCTGCACTTTTGTGCACACATGCTTGAAATAAATCTGCGCCTCCTTAAGCCTCATGTGTTCTGCTGGAAGGTATTTGTGACTCCCAACGACAGGGGCGGCTGTGTTCCGCCTCCTGGTACGCCCTCCTACACTTGCATGGCCTCACGTACACACTCACACATGCACATACCTAGGAACAGACCGACACGCAGAAAACACACTAGCTGTGTCTGAACTGGTCATGCTACATACTACTCCATCCATCGTCCAACGCTTATCTGGAGTCGGGTCGCAGATACTGCATACTAACGGTACGCTGGCTTCAGTAGGCGTGATGTTAATATGAAATGTGGCATGGGAGAGCGCACTACTGGACTGGAAAATCTGAATTTCATATGATCGTAATGCTGACCAGGTCCACCTGCTTCTCATACAGTGAGTGGGTATGAAAAGGAGGAGGCCTGGGGTTGGTACAAGCCTGAGATAGGGGAACGTTCCATAGAGGGTACACAACGACTGAACAGGAGCCTCCTTGAGGCTTGCTGGTTTGAGCGGAGCAGGATGAACTCGAGTTCACGGTGACCAGGTTGTGATCGTATGAAGCTAAGATTCTCCGTTATGCTACCCGACGCTACTGTAGCACACATAATACATAGTCAAAATATTAAGTATGGAGTTTATAGTCACAAAATGATCAAAACCGCCACATTTCCACATAAACTAAACGGCCAGGGGGACATTCTCCTTAGCAATGTGGTAGACAGCGAAGCAGGAACAGCAACAGCCAGCGGTGGCACATTTAGATATATTCCGATGAAATGTTTCAGCATCAATAAAAAGGTGAAGCTGAATTGAAACGCACAAAGTGGAAAGCGACAAAGTTCGTGTTGCTGTGTTACTGAGGGTCACCGCTGCTCGGCTGTGAGTGTGTAGCGTGCAGACCACCCTGCGTTCTATGTGCTGAACACCACGCAGCACACACCGCGTGACTTACACGTGATTCCATAACTGTGTGTTGCAGTTATGGCTAGATTAGTAGATACAACATCGGGACTTGAACCGTCGAGGTTAGAATTCAGAGCAGTAAATCAAACCTTTATCCTCTCATTCAAACATCACAGAGGACATTTTAAATTGCATATTTAAGGAGAGTCCATCATGGCAGCGTCCTGGACATCAGCAGTGCAGGTCGACACATCATCTCTTATCCGTGTGGGGGTTTGAAACTTCAACTCTCAGGTACCTTTGGACCATGGGTGGGTATTTCAACCGTCACGTGCACTGGGTCAGAGACAGGCTGATGATGTAACATCAGCGTGACATCACTCCACAACTTGGACGTAGTTGGCTGGGTAGAAGCCCTCCTTCCCGCTGCCCAGCACCCCGCGGCACCAACCCTGATCGTCCTCCTCCTCCACCTTCAGAAACACCTCACCTGTGGTCAGAAATGAGATGCAGACAGAGATTAGCTACAGAGATGAAGACGGAATCGAGAGCTGACACCAGTCTCTTGTTCCAGGTATTTAAAGGGACCATGTGCTACATCTCTGATGGTCCTGCTTTTCTAAAGCATGATGCTATAGTGTGGTGGTGCACGCTCAGTGGCCCAGGTGAGGGAGTCACAATAGACGTGAATCAGTCCCTCTGGAGGAGAAGTTTCATGGTGAAACGTTTGGTCAACATGTCGCCTGTATGAGATCATGCATCCAAATACGCCGAACATCTGCTGAATTAGACTGATGGGGTTTGTCACCTGCTCTGAAAGACAGCTCGTCCCCGTCCTCTCCCATGTAGTCGTACAGGGCTCGCACCTTGACACCGCCGATCATCACGCTAGCAGGAGCCGAGACACACAGGAGATGGATGACAGCAGAGTTAGGATGATAGGAGGGAACAAAGGTGAAGTGATGAAAACAGACACAGTGAAGTGTTTGTGACATTAGAGGAGAGATGCATGGGAAATGTGACATGGCCTCTTCCCTGCCAGGTGAGCATCAGTCAAAGCTCTATGTTTTGTGCTGTGTGTGCTGAAGGTAAGTCAGCGAGGTGTTCAATGCTGATCTCAGCAAGGGAGAACTGAAGCAACACTGAATGAACCAAACATCCCTCCATCCATCCATCGATCTACCCATCCATCCATCCATCCATCCATCTTCAACCACTTATCCAAAGTCGGGTCGCGGAGTCATGCTAGAGCCTAGCCCAGCACTCACTGGGTGAAAGGTGGGGAAACCCTGGACAAGTTCAACCCTCACAGGGTTGAACAAACATAATTTGCCTCGTTGCCATCGCCATGTTTGTGCCACTGACAGACATCATGAGTGGGTTTAGACGCGGCAGTGACATAGAGTCTACTATCAAAACATAATTTCACAGCTGGAAATCCTCTCAGTAACTACAATATAACATCTCCCTTGGTTAGGCTATGTTTTCTTACTGTTGTTTTATTGCTTTAGAATGACTGGAAGGTATTTACATCCTGAAAATCGTGAGGTTCAAACATACGAGCCCCTCCTGGCAAGCCCAAAACGGGTGATTTGTCGCCTGATCGAGCATTGGAAAAGGGGAGACATGCCGGGCGGAGATCTGCACTCTGAGTAGATGATCCATCTATGCAGCAGAGGAGAAAACCAGCTGTGCTGCCTCCAGAGGATAAGCATCTAGAGCCAACGTCATACATCACATAGACTCCAAAACGACTAAAAGGCAGGGATGAGGAGATAAACCCGAAGAGATGTAAAGAGATTACGAGGGGGAGACATCTGATTGATTATAGAGAGCTCATTGTTGTGTGAATCGAAAATCAGCATCATGACATGCGATTTCAAATGAGGGGAGTAATGAATTATCAATGACTGGATGGCTTACAGGTGGTTTGGCTGAACTCATCGTTCATGACTTAGTTTGGGTTTCTGCTGGAAAGCTGGTTGACTAGCAGTCGGAGATTGCTGGTTCAATCCCCGACCCCTGCAGAAAGTGTATTGAAGTGTCCTTGAGCAAGACACTGAACCCCCTAACCGCTCCCTGAGCCCCTACACAATAGGTTGGGTCAAATGTAGAACAAATCCCACCAGGCTTGGTCATGTGACAATAAAACACTTTCACCTCAGCCGGTGTCATCACATCTGTGTCACCTTGTTCTGTTTCTGTCACTTCCGTCCATCACAGAGAGTCATACCCCGCGCAGTGTGTGGACTGCTCACAGATAACCTGTCTGCTGTTTCAGTGTGTCTGCATCACACGGTGGAAGATGGGATCACTTACGGTCGGTCTGCCTGTGCTCTCTGGTCGACTTTCTTCTTCTTCTTCATCTTTTTGGCTGGTGGGACCCATTCCTGGGGAAAGAAGCGTCAGTTCAGACGCTGGTTTAATTAAATCAACACAAACCCAACCTGTCTCAGGTAAGGGGAAGTTCAAACCCAAACACAGGTCAAAGGTCACGAAAGCACCGACCATTAAAAGGACATTTCCCACAATGCTGTTTTCACCGTGAGTCACTCCTTTAAAGTGACGTTTTTGTGTTTACTTCCTCCAAAACCTCACCACTTGTTCTCTAAGATGATGAAGTCACACTTTACCCAAGTCAAGTTAGATATTTGATGAAAATAAAGAGATGAGGAGGATATTTTGGCCCAGAAGGAGAGCTGAGGATGGCAGAACAGTAAGTTGGGGACCTGCAGACTTTAGCTGTAAACATACTTGTCCAAGCCCAGAGCAGCTCACCTTTACAAGCTTCTTTCATGTGAGGATGTTTGTCACGATGAGATGCAGAACCCAAGCCACCGAGCAAGCCCCCTTTGTAAACTCATCCCATAAACACGAAGCTTTAGGACCTTCTGCAAACATGGCCGTGATAAAACCTGCATCTGGCTGAGCTTTAAGACATCCAGGCATCTTATTTACTGCCTTTCTTCATAAAGTTGGTGCGGATTCATTTGATCATGAGCTGGTCTGGTCTACACAGATTCCACCATCACGTGTGATGGACTCCACTGGTTTGTGCAGGAAATTCCGTGCTTCTTATCTTATGTTTGAAACCCGTATGTAATTAGTGATGCTGATAAATGGACACTTCCATTTGAAGTGTCCACATGTTAGTAAGTCATTCATTGCAGGTGTAACTGTCAAACAACTGGACACAGAGAAACCTCTTGAGAATAGGTACTGGTTTTAAGGAGGGGGTACCTCGATCTTTGGCCAGTCGGTGGGCATGCCTGGCCCGTGGTTATTCTTCCACCACCGCAGGTCATCCTCCTCACTGATAGACATGAGGGTCTGATGGAGTTCACTGTACACTCCCTTCACACTGACACACGGCAGGGGGAGAGAGAGAGAGAGAGAGAGCGAGAGAGAAAATTAGCTTGCCCCCAATGCACACACACCCACACACACACACACAAACACACACACAAACACACTACTACTAATACACAGACAGACACGGACCTACACACCGGATGCAGTCACGCTGACCCCTCAGACATACACTAAACCAACACACACTCGTTCAAGGCTCACCTCTCATTGTTGGTGATGTCCAGATGTCTGTGGATGGAGAGGAAGGCTTGTTTGATGAAGCTGATCCTCTTCCTCTCCTCCTCCTGCGATTGGTCGAAAATGGCCTCCATCTCTTCCATGTAGCGAGGTGTGAAGGACGTCACATCCTCCAGGACTTTCTCGTAGCGTTCTTTGACCTACATGGAGCTCAAAGACAAGCCCACAATGAAAAACTGCCATATGCCATCACAGGCCCCTTAAGCTGGGGGTCCTGGCACAAGACCCCGGATCATGGTCCTGAGAAGGCTTGACCACCGTAAAGCCACACAGAGGAGGAAATTACCATTCACTTCAGTTTCATTTCTAGAGTAGAAGCTTGTGACTGGTTGCTGTGGTATTTCATGTACTTTTGTTTGTGGCACAATCTTGCTATGAGAGTGTCTTGATGTATGCTCAATAATCCAGGTAGGGAAATCACAAAAAGAGGTGAATCTGTTCAACTGGATCAGAGGTTTGCTAGGAGAGGTCCAATTTTATGAGTCACAAATAGTCCCCATGTTATGGGGGTGGACAGGGACTAAGTCCGCGGTGGATTCAAACCCGCAACATCTGGCTCATTAGTTTCCAAAGCATGCACTCCACCACTGAGCTACAGTGTGTACATAATGTGAATAAGCCAAGGTGTTCCTCACCACAGCAGCTGGAGTGAAAAGTGCTGGAAAGAGCAAGAAGTTCACTGTATTCTAAATCCACATGACAACAAAGATGAGCCTGACGTGGTATGAGAATCCACCAGGTAGCTCATCATGTCTTCTAAGGCTAACAGGAAGTGATATGAAATTCTTCACTTCCTGTCTATCTGACTTTGTCCAGCTGTGTAGTTGCCAGTAAAATAGGAGGCCCAGAGCTTCTGACATGGAGCAGGCACGCCTGAATTACGGGTGTTTTATTACCAGTAGGTCCTCTCTGATGTACACGCCCCAACGCTAAGGTGACCTCCTATTAAAGTCCGTGGTGCAGTTCACAACCTGCTA
Organism: Regalecus glesne; assembly: GCA_900302585.1. Taxonomy (NCBI): domain Eukaryota; kingdom Metazoa; phylum Chordata; class Actinopteri; order Lampriformes; family Regalecidae; genus Regalecus; species Regalecus glesne. The sequence continues at coordinate 12,333 of OMLC01035638.1, forward strand.
CCTAGCTAGCGTTTGTATAGTCACATGGCAGAAAGAGCCCGTTTTCTTATGGGCACATTTACTGAGAGCCACACAGCAACAGCTTTGGCTCACATTTAAATGTACCCATTCATGGTTCTGCCAAAGTCTCCTTTTCCTCCTTTTGGGGTATGACGACAATGACCGCGAACACAGCATTTCATCTGCTCTTGGCTTGGCATGGTGTGGTTTGCTGTGGCTTCCCCCAGGCTTCCCTCTCGCTTGCTCTGAACCATAAACACTAAAATACACACAGTTTAATCAGATGTCGGCGTTCCCCCTGTTGACCACGTGGCAGACAGCCACTGTCTGACTGTCTGCCTCTTACCCTGAGCACAGGCGTAGACAGCACCCCGCCGGCACAGATGTGACCAGCCCTTGATTATACGAGGCCCCTGGCAGTCACTCGGGGAAAGTCTGTGCATTAAATCGCGAGTGGTTGCACAGGACCCCGAGGTCCGTCTGCTCTTCTTTAATGGTGTCTGGATGCTGGAGGCCTCATCTCCGCTGCTCTGGACTGTTGTTGCAATGTGTGTGCTAGACCGAGGCCCGCGTAAACAGCGGCCATAAGAAAAACGGCCCATCGCCATAGAAGAGTCTCTTAGACCGAGGGAGAGGATAATCTGGGTCAGAGCATGTGTGTGGAGGGATCCCTCCCTAGCAAGAGTCCAACACACAGTCTGACTCCCAAACAGGCAAACCCTTCAAAAACGATTGGAGACATGCTTAATGAGGGGACCAACATGAACATGTGATGAGATCCAGGGGAACTATAGCGCCCTTAAAGCGACAGGACACATTCTTTTTTTTCCCAGCTCAGTGGTAGGGACACATTTCAGGACCTGATAAGCCAGATGATGTAGTTCATACCCATTGAAGTGTGTCAGGAAGGGCATCCGGCCTAAATCCCTCAAGCTCCATCGCAGTCTGTGTTCACCCCCACGATGTGGAGACTGAGGGTGACAGGTAAAACAGACCTCTCTCTCTCTGGTGCCAGACGCACAAGTAATTTATCCAAACATCCAACGAAAACACACAGCGGTCAAAAGTCTTACTCTTATTGCAAATCACTAAAGGAGTTGATGAGATACAAGGTGGAAGATCATATTCATGTAGCCTAAACAGGAGATTTATTTCCTTAATATCGCCAATGCGGGGCCTCTGGCTTGTTAGCTCCTAAATGTTCTACCCCTGAGCTGCCATGGCCCCACTCATTTCTCTAACGGAATAAAGCAGGAATGGCTCTGTAGAGCTGCCCTCAGGGTCTGAAATTAACTTTTTAGCTCACCAGCCATATGTCTGGTAGATGAAAAATTCTACCCGCCATTTTTTTTAATCGCCCAAATACAAAAAGCATATACACAGTCTCTGACAAGTCATCCACTAAAGTGTCAGGTGGCTTCTGAGATTTACAGGCCAAATGAAAATCTACACACATTTGGTGCTTGGCGGGTGTTAATTTCGGACCCTTGGCTGTCCTCCATGAAAACATTCCTCTGATAACAAACAGATCAATCAAACCTGGCTCATTGGTAATGGAAACAAGCTGCATCAGTTCTGGCTACATCCTGCTTTACGTCTGTCATGGCTCGGACAAGCGAATTATCCATCCTCACCTTGTCCTTCTCATCTGTGGTCTTCTCTCGTGCAGCCGTTATCTTCTGCTTCTTCTCTGGAATCATCTCCAAGTTCTCATTGGCCTGCTTTTCTTTGTCTAAGGCTGTCTGCTCCTTCTGGCAGGCCTTGTGGTAGGCAAAGCGGGCCTTCTCCAGCTAGGATGCCAACAGAGAGAGAGAGACCAGCGTTTAGAACCATGAAGATATACACATGGATATTTGCACAGACATACAGACACACAAACATCCTTGTGCTTCTATCTTTGAGAGGACTGTCATTGACTACATTCATTCCGTGACCCTTGACCCCTTACCCTATCCATCAGATATGGACTCATTCTTACATCGCACTTTTTTTTAGCCTAGCAATCATTCAAAACACTTTATGATGTATACACGCATTTACCGAGCATGGGGGATTAAGCCCCTTCCTGCCCTTTCCTGACACCCTGAGGTGCGCTCAAACCTGCGACGCCTGACTCATTGGTGTGCCCTCTACTGCTGAGCCTCTGTGGCCCTATAGATACATGACAGGGGCAGCATAGCTCAGTGGGTAGAAGGGTTGTCTGGCAATCTGAAGATTGAAGGTTCGATCCCTGGTCCTGCACAAAACATGTTGAGGTGTCCTCGAACAAGACACTGAACCCCTAACTGCTCCCCAAGCACCATATGTTGGCAGCTCACTGCTCCTATATAATAGGATGGGTTAAAATGCAGAGAACTCCAAATTTCCCCTTGTAGGACCAATAAGGGAATCTATTTCCATGACTAACCTTTAACAAATAAATAAAAACGTTGGAGCCTGGAGTACCCCTTACCGTAATCTAATCCAGATTAACCCCCAAACCCTAGCCCTAAAATAGACCCATAAAGAAGTGAGGACCAGGCTAAATATCTTCAGTCTGATGGTTAAACATTGAAAATGGTCTTCATGAAGATGGAAATACAAGAACACACGCACACACACACACTCACAGAGACTTGGCTTCATAATTCAAGTCTTTTTTGGTTTTTCTTAAGAAATACTCTACTTTTTTATTTTGATTTGTTTTTTGCTGGGTTTCTACCAATTGGCAGAAAATGTGCAAGCAGCTGGAGAGGTTTTAATGTTGGTTACTGGCTGATTCTAGATTAGGCCCCAGCTTTTCTATTTCAGAGTTCAAGTCGACACCAAGTGTGTTGCTGTGGCCTCTCTGGTATAAACACACTGACTGGAAATGGTCTTAGTGTGAAATCCCTTTACCACTGGTTAACTGAGATGATTCACTGCAGAAGCATCCTTTCTCCTCCCTTCATTCCTGTTAGGGAACTATTCCAAAGAGAAACATGCAGGGCTGTGGTAGCTCAGAGGTAGACCATACGCCTCAGGACCTGATGAGCCAGATGTGAGTTTGAACCCACCACATGGTATCAGGAAGAGCATCTGGCCCTAATCCCTCCCAAGCTCCGTCTAAATCAGTGTCCATCCCCATGATGAGGGAACTAATCACAGCACGTAAAAATAGACCTCTCAGTCTAAGCAGTGCGCCATTGACCTGAGAGTGGAAGACTGTTTGTTAAAGTCAGTGTTTGCTGGATATGAATAACTTTTTACTGCGAAGCCTTAAAGGCTCACCATAAGAGACTGCTTCAGCTGCTAGCTTTTATCTAGTTTTAATCCTCATTTCTATTTCTGATGGAGTTTTATGATGGATGGTGATGGAAACACACCGAGACACACGTCTTCCCTCAGCATATGCCTCTGGTGGCTATGAGAAGCAACTGCAGCAGGCCTCTGTAGAGTAACCTAACCATCCAGGGTGAGTTACACACGAAAGATATTTTAAGGTGTCTTGTCAGGTCTGAGATAGCTTCTCCTTCAGTGTAATATCAGTGTAACCCACAACTATAAAGACCCAATGCAGAGGCAAACATATTCCTCACACTAACACACACAGCCAGAATGACCTGTCAGCACAGACACACGGTTTCATTGATGTGAAGAACCGTCATCGATTCCAAACTAGTGCGGACTTGGAGAATTTGTGTTTTGTGATTATGAGGTATACATGAGGAGTTACAAGCAGCTCATTGTAGGGAGAAAAATTATATGAAATTAAATTTAATTATATAAGATAAATCCTATAGTTATATGTTGTTATTTGAGCCACAATAGTTTAGCAGTAGATTGTGCATGTCAGGAAATGATGAGCCAGGCAAACCTTCTCCAGTTTCTTGGCCCAGGGCTTCTGAGCGCGTGTGAAGCTGGTCTGGTTGTCGTGACTCTCCTTGAAGCCGCAGAACAGCTTCTTTGGGAAGGTGTCCTTCTGCCAGGTCCTCATCCTGGCACTGTCCTCCGACTCCAGGGACTGAGAGATGGAGGTGTGGAGGGCGGACAGACGCTCCGTGGAGGTGAAGAAGGACTGCCATGCCCTCATGAGGGAGCCGTACAGCGGCCCTAAAGGGGAGGGGGGGTGCACAGGTGAGTCATGGAACCATTAAGAAAATCATCACCTCCATTTGATTGTGGAAGTTATTCATGCTAGGGCCGATGCAACCATTTGATATGAATGCAAAAGCCTCTTTGTGTTCTTGACAGAGAAGGAAAAGTCAAGTCAGAGAGGTGAGATAGAGAGATACAGACAGAAGAAGATTCATTTGTTTACCATTGTACATATATACAACCTAACGTGTCCTCAGCTTCTAACCCATCCTATTGTACAGGAGCAGTGAGCAGCAGCAGCACCCGGGTGGCATAGCTCAGGAGGTAGGGTGGTTGTCTAGTAATCAGAAGATTGGTGGTTCGATCCCTGGCACCTGCATAAAGTGTGTCCAAAGTGTCCTTGACAAAGACATGAAACCTCTGACTGCTTCCTGGTTGCTGTGGCTGCTCACTGCCCCTATACAACAGGATAGGTTAAGTTCTGTTGCATGTACAATGACAAATAAATGAAGCTTCTTCTTCCTACTGGCTTGCTCAGGAGGACAGGCAGGAAGATTAACCCTAACATGCATGTCTTACTGATGGTAGGAGGAAACCAGAGCATCCAGAGGAAACCCACACAGACACATGGAGAAGGTGCAAGCTCCACACAGAAAGGACCTGGAATGGGATTCACACCCAGGACCTTCTTGCTGTGACTGCTGAGCGACTGTGCCACTTAGCCTTCTCTAGCACATTGTCCATCACCCCTTCTACCAAACCAGTACCAACACAAAGAGGGGCACTCGTCAGTGAAGGGACCAATATACAAGCTGCAACGCTCAGAGAGTTGTAAAGCCCTGGTATGAGATGAGAGAAACCATGCAGAGATCAACAACCTCCTCCCCGCTTCAGAGACAGGCCTCAGCAGGGGAGAGACCAGAAGGAAGCCACTTGTAAGAGAGGCCCTTTTTAAGTCAAGCCTAGAGTTTGCAAGAAGTCATAACATAAACCTCAGACTCAAAACACTGTTTGGTGCAAACCAACCCCAGCCCATACTGTCATGTCGCATCACGCTGAGAGGTTGTATTTCAGGAGGACCTTTGGAGGGCTCGCTTTCATCAAGGGCGAGATGGATGGAGCCCTATGCATGCAAATCCTTACGGAGAGCCTATTTCACCTAGCAAGACATCTGTGTTTAGGGCAGTGGTGACTGGTCCTTACAGGGCAGTGACCCAGAATGCACAGCACGAGCTACTGAGGGATGGCTTTGAGACAGAGAGCTGACACTGTGGAAGGCCACGGTCTTAACTCCCATAGATAATCTGTGGTATGGGGTGAAAACCAACGTATCCAATGCAGCAGAGTTGGAACAAATATGCGTAGAGGAAGGGACAAAAATTCCAAAACTAAACAGTTTGAATCTCATACAATCATAGCGAAGACTCACAGCTGTATAGTGAGTGAGTATGTGTGTGGGTGGATGGGAGCGTTGGGGTACTTGTGAAGAAGAAGCTTTTTTCAAAATGTATCTGAAAACAAATCACTACAATAGCTCAGAGGTAAAGCATGTGCCTCAGGAACTGATGCGCCAGCGGTTGCAGGTTCAAATCCAACGCAGGGTGTTGGGAAGGGTATCCGGCCTTAATCCCCCCAAACTCTGTCTAAGTCCATGCCCACCCCAACAACATGGGGACTAATCGGGACATGTAAAAGCAGACCTCTCATCAGACACTAAATCACATGTCATGGTTCAGAAGACCTTGACGTGTCCTCTACTTACTGGAATCCACCACGGACTTCCACTTGTTACTCCACTGATTGAGCTGCTGGGCGTACTGCTTCTCGACCTTTGCCCTCTCCAGGAGGCAGGTCACGATGTCATTGCAGGCCTGGTGGCACCGATCAGTGCGGTGGACAGTGCGCTCATAGTTACCTGGCTATGGAAAGAGATAGAACAAGGCAGATGGATGGATGATAGATAGCTAGATGATTGAAGTGAAGAGGCTTGATTCTTATACTGAACCACCCTATGTCACATGACCACATATTGTATTTGTGCCACACATTTGTGGTATTAAGAAAATAATGTTCTACACATTCTCCTCACCATCCAGAAACTCTGCTTCTTGGTATCTTCTGGGGGTATGCCCGCCATCTTTACTGGCTATTACTAGAGAGAGAGAGAGAGAGAGAGAGAGACAGACAGAGAGAGAGAGAAACATTTATTGTTGATAATAATGCAATGGGATCTCTATGTTAGGTTTCGGTGGGGCTTGGCCCCACCAGACGTCTCCAGTACAACACATGATCAATATTTCATGCATGTCATTGTGATTTTCAACATATAAAGTTATGTTATGTGACTTTCTGCATTGCTCACTCCTAAAAAAAAAACGCTGTCCTGTAGCTAAACTGTAGAAATCGGAGGAATTTAGAGTTGTGCAAATTCTCTCATTGAATTTCTCTCACTGCTGTGTTTTTATTACCAATTAAAAACCCAGCTCCGTCTAATCCACTCCAGATCTCCTCCTGTACCTGTTGCATAAATGTCAGCTGCAGCAAGGAACAGCATCTCCCTGCAGAATAGCGTCTGCTGACAGCTGCTTGGCTCCCAACAGCAGGGTTGCAATACGTCTTGTTGAGCGCAGTACCATGGCAACTTGGAAAACACTGATGGGGCCTTTGGTTTTACTACATGACACTTACCCACAGCTTGTCTATATGCACGCCCAATAATACAGGCGAGGAAATCAATAAAAAAAGTTGAGCCAGGTCATCTGGAATCTCCCGACGATTGTTGCATCCAGATGAACCGATTCAACTTTTTCTGTGATTAGTCTTGGCTAACAATTGCATGCTAGCATTCCAGGCATTCTTAATCCTGAAATTCTGGCAGAAAGTCATTCTGATTGCTGAAATCCTGACAAAACAGCTATCTAAACTCTGATTTACACCAGGCTACGGGTCCGCACCCCACTGAGGTCTATACAAGAATTTAGAATTCTGTTTCATAAATCGTTCCTTCGTACACGTGTGTTCTCACACTCCCGTGGAGTATTTACACCTCAACTATGTCCGACAGGCCGAAGCAAAGCCTGGTGGTCATTTATAACCCATCTCGTGTAAAAAGGGAACCTCTCTGTCGTCTCCCTGACATCTGTTGTCTCCCACTTGCGATAAGCAACCATCCAGGCTGGCAAAGTCCTCAGCGTCTAAATTCAGCACAGATCAGAGTTTGAATCAGTTCATCTGGACACAGCTCTGTGAATACAGAAGTTACCTAGGGTCTGGAATGGCCTCCGAGACAGAGTCCAGAGCCACAGAATCACATGGATGTGCAGGAATGTACGTTTGTACGTACGAGGGATGGATGAATGAGAAGGAGCTTGATTCATTTGTCAGTGTACACACATACAACGTAATCGGTTCCCTGCATGTAACCCATCCTCTTGTGTAGGAGTAGTGAGAGTAGCCGCAGTGCCTGCGGAGCAGATTAGAGGTTCAATGCCTTGCTCAAGGACACACCAACATACTTTCTGCAGCGACTGGACCACCAATCTCTGATTACCAGTTAACCGGCCTAGCTCAGGAGGTAGGGCGGTCGTCCTGTGATTGGAGGGTTGTTGGTACCCATAGAAGCAGTATTTCTCTGGGGCAGTGGTAAGTCAGCGGTAGGGCACGTGCTTTTGGAACCGACAAGCCAGATTTTGAGGGTTCAAACCCACGGCGGGGTGTCATGTAGGGCATCCTAAATCCTGCAAACTCCATGCAATATGGCGACTATTCGTAAGTCATACAACCTCTCAAGTTGGGTTTTGAGCAGTCCGCTGTTGACTCCAGTCCAGCGGGAATCACACACTTGGACCCAGCAGAGGGCAGAATGCCATTAGAGTGATACTGGTGGGACCAGCTGCAGGGTGTGTATGGGCCCATCCGAGCCAGCATGTGAGTAGATGAGGGAGAGGATCCAGTAGCCGAGTGGAATCCACAGGGGTGGATTCGGACGGCAGGAATAGAACAGCCTCCGACATTCTTCCCGTAGCCGTCCCAAAATAAACAGCAGTGAAAGGTCACCTTTCCCTTTGCTCGTTCTCTAACAAGGCCGATTAACCTCAACTGTCTGTCGCCTGTACAGCTACTGCCATCCAATAGGGGGACCACAACAACAGACGTGCGTTTCTGCTCTGGGCAAAGGCGTGACCGAGAGGGTCTCAGCAGGATTCCCTGTGCAGACGCTCGTTTCTCAGCGTGAGATGCACATCATCAGGATAACATCGTCAGAAGCTAACAAAGCCACGGAGGCCCGTCGACGTGGTCAAAGCGAGGCCTATTTATGTCAGGCTAACTCGCATCTGACGTGAAAGTGATTCACCACAGCTCATCACAAGACCACGAGGTGCCGACAGGTTTATGCCGGGAGACAAATTAACTCTGTCGGAGAGACGACGCCCCTCTGTCCCCTCACTTGATAGTCACAGCCACCAGACAGAAAGTTCAGGGTCCAGGGGGGTTTGTCACGCTGTAGAGGCGTTGAGCACGTGAAGACATGGTTGTGGTCTTCAGTTCGACCTATGGAGGACCTCCATAGCTTGTTTTCTACCTTCTGCGCTCTAAACCTGCTCTGATCCACGCAGGGGGGCCTCAGAGGGATGGCCGCACCCCCTTACAGTTTGTCAACTTGGCTGCTCGAGATGCGCACACACACACACACACACACACACACACACACACACACACAAACACACACACACACAACTCAGTCAAGCTGAACATGACGTCCAGCTACACTAACACACACACCAAGCAAAAGTGTCAGAACCCCGGCCTGGGGGAAGGCAGCACTTACGTTATCTCTCTGAATCCCGAATGAGAAGCTCAAACTGGCCACTTGTTAGTCCAAAAAGGCCGGACGGGACTTCCTCTCCATTTCTGTCTCCGTCTCCTCCTCCTCCTCTCTGTCTCTCCCCTCTGTAACACACCACGCTCCTCTCTCCTCCTCACTCGCTGACCCAGTTTTCCCTTATGGCATTTCAAGTTACACTCATGCTGTGGTTGATCTGGGGGAGGAGGGGGAGTAACAGAGAAGTTCAACAAACTTGCATCTGCATGGAAATCACACGACTCTACGGAGGAAGGGGGGGTAGAAAATTGAGAAGGGCTTTACCGTTATCACAGAGCTGCTCTCTCCATGATGGCTGTGAAGGTTCTGTCTGTTCACATCACATGAACGAGGCGTCCCGTCCCTCCGTTGCGTTCTTCACGTTCCTCTTCGTTCCCACCGGGAGCTCTGCAGTTTTGACTGTTTGCTTCGCTGTCAGATTGTTGTAGCACCCTCACCCTCACTACCAACCCCCCCTTCTATGGTGTCTCATAAAAACAGCTGGGAGAAGCCCCCCTCCTCTCTCCCAGTAGGTCCCCTCCCTCCCTCTCGATCCCTCTTTCTCTTACTCTGTCAATGCTGTGCTAATGAACTGTAGTAAGCACATGTTAAGCGGCCCCGCGGAGAATGCTAGCTTGGTTTGCATCGCCGGCTGGTCACGGTGTTGTGTCAAAGTGGCACCGGATCATGTGAGGTTATTAGTGTGAGTGTGTGGGTCCTAATCCTGCACTGCTTTGTGAAAATCCATCCTGTGGCAAGGCCCAGAAATAAGTGTGTCAAAGACAGCATGCATGAACGTGGTTCAATCCCTGGCCCCGGCAGAAAGGATGTCAAAGTGTCCTTGAGCAAGGCACTGAAGCCCCGAACTGCTCCCCGGGCACTGCAGTAGCTCACTGCTCCTACACAATAAGATGGGTTAAATGTGGAGAACACGTTTCATTGTGTGGATGAACAATGACACATACATAAAGCCTCTTCTTCTGAGTCATACAATCCTCTGGTGTCCCCGCAGCTAGCGTACCACAGGAGTTGTTTTGGTCTGTTGGTCGAAAGCCGTAAACACACATGTTGGCCGAGTCCCATCTCATCACGTCCCGTGTCAATGAGATCTGCTTTGTCTCATGTGGCCCAGTAGGTAGAGAATCACCAGACATGATGTGAAGCTGGACCACCGCCGGGGATGAGGTGAGTCACTGCCAACAGACTCCACACAAGCTGGAACTTTATACGAGGGTAGAAGAAGAAGAAGCTTCATTCATCTGTCATTGTATTCTTACAAAGAATGTGCTCTCTACATTTAACCCATCCTGTTGTATAGGATGCAGCACCCAGGGACCAACTCCAGATCAATTTCCTTGCTCAGGGGCACAGGCAGGAGTATTAAAACCAACCTGCGTGTCTTTTTGATGGTGGGAGGAAACCCAAAAAGACACAGGGAGAACGCGCAAACTCCACACAGAAAGGACCTGGGATGGGATTCAAACCCGTGACGTCCTTGCTGTGAGGTGACAGTGCCACTACGGTGCAGCGGTTAGCGCTGACGAAAGAGGGCAACCTCTGGGAAATAAGAAGACAGGGCTGTGTAGTTTATTCAGCATTTATTTGAACACCTTAGTTATAACTCTACCATATCTTTGATATCAGTATATACTGCATTTCCTCAAAAACAAAATCTCATATATTCATATATCATATATATTTGTATATATATATATATATTTTCCTCTTATCTCTGCATACCTATGCTCATACTGTATAATCATGTTCAGTATGTACCACTAGTCCTAAAGTACTTCTTTTAAATCATAAGAGTTCAATGCTTTCTACACTACCACTGTGCATCCTCAGCGTAGGAGATGGAGCAAACCGCCGTCTCCAGAGGACGCGTGCCCGTCTGGTGGCAGTATAGAAAACACACACAAGAAAACCCAGCGTGAAACAAGAAAAGGAAAGAAAGAAACAAATAGCCTCAAATAATCTGTTGCCGCTATTTGGAAGACGGAGGTTCTTAAAATTCTTTACGTACTTAAAGAGTTAACATCGTTACCACTGTGAAATTATGCCATAGTGTAAATATTACCATCAGCGTTACATGGAGACCTACAGGGGACGTCCTCCCACCTCACTGTGGCGTTCCGCTGCCACACTGGCATAAAGAAAGAAGAAGAAGGCGTTTCAGAGAGGGGGAAATCATCCTGGTGGTGGAGGTTACTCAATATGTGATGGTGCAACATCAGGATTGTCAAGTGGTGCAAATAAAGTTTTATATTACGTTACAAACTTGTCAAAGGCAGAGAGACACAGAGAGAGAGAGAGAGACAGAGACAGAGAGAGAGGGAGAGAGAGAGAGACAGAGAGACCAAGAGAGAGAGAGAAAGAGAGAGCAAGAGAGCCAGAGAGACACAGAGAGAGAAAGGGAGAGAGACACAGAGAGAGAAAGGGAGAGAGACAGACAGAGAGAGAGACAGAGAGAGAGAGAGAGAGAGAGAGAGAGAGAGAGAGAGAGAGAGAGAGAGAGAGAGAGAGAGAGATAGAGAGAGAGAGAGAGAGAGAGAGAGAGAGAGAGAGAGAGAGAGAGAGAGAGAGAGAGAGAGAGAGAGAGAGAGAAGCATGGCTGGGTTGGGCCAAGATGGCAAGCTAAAAGCCACATTCACACACAGACCCATACAGGTGCGTACAGGCTGAAGGCTGAGGAGGTCGAGCGGACAGAGGCGGTAGAAAAGCCCTTTTTTTAGATCGCTGCATATGAAGGTGAGGGAGTGGTCAACGTAAAGGCATCGATCAGAATGAATCCATGCCTTGCCCTGCATTGCCTTGTGTTGTATTCATAAACATCTGGGAAAAGCTGGTTTAAGATGTAAAAAGCCTACACAGACTGCACCTTCTTCTTCTTCTTCTTCCTCCTCTGCTCAAATGACACAAAACTCCTCTTCGATGTGACCTTGAAAATGACGACAGGTCATTTCACTACTGTGTCTCTCTGCGTGTTCCTCATGGTTCAAAACTTGACCGGTTGTTGAGTGAATGATGGCGATCAGCGCTTGATGCAAACCAATGGCTCCACCAATGGAGAGCCCCACTTGAACTCGTTGGTTATGACCACCTCCCGCAGGGAACCTTACGGGATGTTATGCAGAGGGAAAAATGACATGAGTACAAAAACCCAACTTTAACCTTTGACCCTTTCATCAGTTGTGGGTTAAACCACACCCATTTTTCTTCAGGGGGGATTTTGGCCGTGTTCTGACCGTAGCAGCTCCCCCACTTACATCCATCTCAAGAGTGATACTTCCCCAGATCCATCTCATTAGTCTGATTGAATAAAGCTACGAGACTCGAGTCTGAATGTGGCCTTCAGTGTCTTTAAAACAAGGTCTGGCTCCTCTGCTGTATTCTGTAAAACCACGTCTGGGGATCCAGCAGGTCTCTGTTTCCAGACACAGATTGTGGGTTTGCCGGTCCTGCCAGAGCAACAGATGGAGTGAGGACCCACCAGTCAGAGTGTGTGTGTGATAGTGTGTGTGGGGTGGGATGGGGGTGTGAGGTGGGTTATTTATGTCTGTCTGAGCATAAATCAGGATGTGTTTCCATCCACAGTTGTAGAGCATTGATGTTGTGTGACTGTCCTCGTTCATTGTTCCAGTGGTGATGGTGCTTAACACCCTTCTCCAAAAACCCAAAATCAACCCCCACTCCCCTAAAAGAACCTTCCAGTCACCCCAGCTCTTGGTCGCTTGCTCAGTCTGTGTCTTGGGGCGAAGGACTGCCATGCAAGGGAGGGGAGAGCCGCCTGGCGAGAGAGAAGGAGGAGGTGACTCAAACGAGTGGAAGGGACAAACTAAGAGGTGTCTTTTGGGTAACAGAAAAGTCTGATAACGAAAGGAGTGAGCATAGGGTCAATTCCATGTAATCATAAGCTACACAATCACCCCCTTCCAACAAAAAAAGCTTCCAGGCGCTCCTCCCTTCCTCTCACGGCATGTTGGCGTTGTTTCCGGGTTTTGACGGTCACCCTCCTCACCTCACCTGTCCGTTAGTTTCCTCAGCGCTCTCTCAATATTCATGCGGTGCCCGACGCGTGTCACCCCCAGGTCCAGGAAATCGTCCTTGGTGAGCGAGGGCAGATGTGAGCCATCTATCTCGTTGTCAAGGAAACGCTCCTGGTGCTCGCTCAGGTTCAGGTATCCCAGCCAGTCGGCCACGTCAAACTTGGTCCAGTAGGGCAGGGGCTTCACAGCGAAGGGCTTGGCTGGGGGAGGAGGAGTGAGG
>OMLC01035641.1:0-20269 GCA_900302585.1 Regalecus glesne
TATGCTTAAGTGTGTGTATGTGTGTGTGTGTGTATGTATGTGAGTGAGAAAACGAGATATGTCTAGTCTTAGGGTGGGTTTGTGGTAAGCGGGTAGTCTTTTCATGTTTTCACAGCACTTGTCTCAATGTGCTTCCGAACGTGACCAAGTTAGACCACAAGAACAAGCAATCCATTCAGAATTGCCCCTCAGGGTGAAATCAACCCATAGAGACAATAACAAGACGTCACCCATAGTTTGCATACACCCGCCCAGGCCGAGAAACAGTAATCTAGCCTTTGGCTGGGCAACCAGTGGGCCTCTGATTGGTTAGGGTCCCAGAATGCTTTTCTCTGATTGGTTAAAGGTAGGGTTAGGATGGTGCTGAGTTTAGAAATAGCCAATCAGAGTTTTTGTTCTAATTTGAGTCAGAGGGAAATTTAAATATAGGGAGGTGAGGGAGGGTAGTGCTGCATTGTTGCCAGTCGGAGTATCAGCTCATGAATAATGCTGCTATTCTGTTTATAACCCCCCCCCCACACACACACAAACCAGCCTGTTTCATTAGAGATGGGTGTGGAACACTGCTGGAACCCAAAACAACCTCTGGTGAAGAAATCTCAAATGTGTTTCAGATTGTGTAGATTGTCAGACGAAGCGAAATAAAAAAAAGCCGTCTGATATTTAGTCTGTCCAATGGTATTTATGCTCTCCGCTATATTTTCTCCACACCTCTGTTGACAGAGATTACGTAGCTCGCATGGGCCTAGGGGTTGTTCTCAACCTCACCAGAGAACAGGAAGATGCCCAGTTGGCACGCAGTGTCTCTGGGATCCTGGAGCACATGTTCAAACACGCAGAGGAGACATCGACCCAGCTCATCTCCAATGGGGCCCTAGATGCTCTGCTGTTCTGGTGCCGAGGCACTGACCCGACTGTGTTGCGCCACTGTGCCGTCGCCTTAGCCAACTGTGCCATGTACGGAGGCCACCGCTGCCAGCGACTGATGATCGAGAAACAGGCTGCTGAATGGTTGTTCCCTTTGGCTTTTTCTAAAGAAGACGAACTCATTCGTTTTCATGCATGTCTGGCTGTGGCCGTATTGGCAGCGAATCGGGAGATCGAGAAAGAGGTGGTGAAATCCGGTACCTTGGAGCTTGTGGAGCCATTCATTGCATCACTGGATCCAGATGACTTTGCCCGGAATTTGTTGGACAGCGCCGATAGTATGCAGGGAAAGACGGCAGCTGATCTGCAGCAGCTCCTACCATTACTGGATGGAACAAGACTGGAGGGGAAGTGCATTGCTGCTTTCTATCTTAATGTTGAGGCCAGCATCAAATCCCGCCAGCGCAATACCAAGGTATCACCGCTGTCCTTGTCCCATATCATCTAACTCTTCGAGTAACATAAGCGAGGATTTGTTTCGTTTATAGTCACCTGCAGTACAAATAATCCTGCTGTCTTTTGCCATTTTCCAAGATATTTCATGAGATTGGGGCAGTGCAGAGCCTGAAGAGAATTGTCATGTACTCCAGTAATGGCACAGTCATTGCCCTTGCCAAGCGGGCACTAAGGATGATGGGTGAGGAAGTGCCAAAACGTATCCTATCATCTGTGCCCAACTGGAAAAACTGTGAGGTGCAAACATGGCTTCAGCAAATTGGCTTTAGTGCCTACTGCCATCGTTTCCAGGTGAGTGACAGGAACCACTCTATCATCTATTTCTTCATCCATCCATCCATCCATCCATCCATCCATCCATCCGTCCATCCATCCGTCCGTCCATCCGTCCATCCATCCATCCATCCGTCCATCCATCCACCCATCCGTCCATCCATCCATCCGTCCATCCATCCATCCATCCGTCCATCCATCCATCCATCCATCCATCTTATTATATTTTGTCTCATAACAGGAGCTACAGGTGGATGGAGACCTCCTGCTGAATATAACAGACCAGGATCTGAACATTGATTTGGGCATGGCTGCTGGCCTCGCCCGCAAGAGGTGAGTAGTTAGTCACTCTCTAGATCAGGATCTGGATATAAGTGTAAGTTAACTCAATACCAGGCAGTTATTGTTATCTCCATTTTGACCGACACTCCAGGTTTCTAAGAGATTTGCGTGTGTTGAAGATGTATGCCAACTATGCCACATGCGATCCAAACAATATGGCAGACTGGTTAGCTGAGGTGGACCCACGCTTTCGCCAGTATACCTACAGCCTTGTCCAATCAGGAGTGGACCGCTGTAATGCTCAAAACCTGACCGACCAACAGCTCCAGCTCGACTGCTTCATAGAAAATGGGGTCCATCGAGCCAAAATCCTTGCTGCCAGTCGCAGACCCATCCAGCCCTGCCACATAGATGCCCAGCCCAAAGGACCTGATGTGTTCATCAGCTACCGTAGGACCACTGGCTCCCAGCTGGCAAGGTCAGTATCGAGCACAAGGGACATAAATAAGGGAGATGAGTTAAGCATCAAGGATGAGAGGATGAATATGAATAAGACCAGGTTAACAGCACAGGAAATGAGGACAAAAGGAAAAAAGTGTGGTTAAAATATTTAAAATATCCTGTTCTTCTTTGGATTGTGCATAATCTGATGTGTGGCTTCAGGTGATGCACAAAAATGAAAAGTGTCAGCATGCACACCCATTTACAAAGAGTTTCAACCATGTTTTCTAATTTGTGAATTGTCACTGACGCTCTTATTCTTGTCCCAATCTCCACAAGCCTTCTCAAGGTGCACCTGCAGGTGCGAGGCTTTAGTGTTTTCATAGATGTGGAGAAGCTGGAGGCCGGCAAATTTAAGGACAAACTTATTCAGAGTGTACAGCGGGCACGTAACTTCATCCTCGTCCTGTCTGCCAATGCACTAGACAAATGCATGGGTGACACCGATATGAAGGACTGGGTGCACAAGGTCAGACTTCTTCCATTATTTAAAAAATAATCGGAATTTTATCCCCTTTTTTCCCACCTGAATTCCCCGAGTTGCCTACTGGTGGATCTGTCGCTTTGATACCCCTCTAGAACGTTGAGAGGAGGGAGAAAGTCGTAGCATGTGTCTCCCTTACGTGAGGGAGACACATGCTGTCACATGACCACTAGGCCTCACATCACGGTCTATTGGGGAAAGCACAGTGCTTGGCCGTCAGAGGAGAATGAAGCAGAGTACTTTCCCTTCACTTAATCAAGAGGCCTGGACGACCCAGAGGGGGACACTAGTGAACCCAGAATACTTTATCCAACCTAATCCTTATACCCATGTGAGGCTTAGCCAATTATGACCCACTGACTTTGAACTCGAACTTTGGATTCAAACACCCAACTGCATGACGCAGAGATGCACTGAACATAGGTGCTTTAACCCCCTACGCCACCGGAGGCCCAAACTTCTTGTATTCTTAACAGATGTAAAGATATAAAGGTACAGAAAGTGCAGGCCTGAGTAGATCCTATTATTTACCCCTGTAGCCTCTGACTGACAGTTCTGTGACCACACTGAGCTATTCCCTCTTCATGTTACGACAGGTAAATAATAAGGTACACAGTTCAAGAGCCCTGTGTTAATTAGAATGGATCAGATTTGACTCCTCCTGTCACCATACATAATATCTTGTATATGCACATTTATCTATCATTTAATTTTACATTCGATCGATCAAATACCAGGGGGTTGTATGGAGGCCCAGTGGTTAGTTAGCACCGTTGCCTAACAGTAAGAAGGTCCTTGGCATGAATCCTGTCCCAGCCCCTATCTATGTAGACCTTGTATGTTCTGTAAGTGTCTGTGTGGGTTCCTCTGGGTGCTCCAGTTTCCTCCCACCATCAAAAAGACATGCATCTTAGGTTTAATACTCCTGCCTGTGCCCCAGAGCAAGGCAATAGGATAAAGAACTGGAATTTGTCCCCAGGTGCTGTAGCTGCTTACTGCTCCTATACAATAGAATGGGTTAAATGCAGAGAACAACGTGTGTTGTATGTATGTACAATGATGAAAGAATAAAGCTTTGTCTTATTATTTGAACCAGTGGCCTAAGGGGTGAGGGGGCCCTCTTTTGCCCTTCCCGGTATCTATCTGTTTCCCTTTTAGACTAGAAAAGTGCTATATAAGAGCAAATCCATCTACCATTTATCACTGTACGCATGATTCAGGTTAACATAAAGCGACTCAACTTGAATTAAATCTAAAATAATCACATGAAGGAAAATCATGAGCTATTATAATATCATCTGTGATCTCCCATCTCATCCATGTGACACGCATGTGACAGCATGATTGTAGGTTTGGCAACGTCTGATACTTGATTCAAGTGCGATCTCTGAATCTGATGAGATCTTCAGTGGCTGAAGATAAATCTATTGAAATGTAGTCACCTATGTTCTTACATGTCTGGACATAACATATCAGTGTTTTAGTGATTAAACTTAATCCTCTTAAATCTTGCAGGAGATTGTCACTGCCTTGGCTGGTAAGAAGAACATAGTCCCCGTAACAGATAATTTCATGTGGCCTGACCCACTGTCTCTACCAGAGGACATGAGGATTATCCTCAACTTCAATGGAATCAAGTGAGTTCCCGATAACCTCACCCAAACGAGCTAAATCAACAAACTGTATTTAAAAAACAACAACACATATCTTATTTGGCATGGGATGGGATACCATGATGTTAATCACAATACACCCTCACTTTTTCTGCAATCCCCCCACTATGATCCTGTGAGCTTAATTTGGGCAGGCAGACCCAGTTACACTGATACTTCACAACCGAGATTTGGAACCTTTCTTTAGCTTTAATGCAGCAATCAAGTTTGATCTGCATTTGAGGAAATCAGCCTACTCATTTTGGCCCAGCTCAGGATGTGGAGCAGGTTGTCCAGTTGGTAATCGGGAGATTGGTGGTTCAAATCCGGACTCCTTCAGAAAGAGGGCTGCAGTGTCCTTGAGCAATGTGCTGAACCCCCAACTGCTCCTCAGATGCTGCAGCTTTCCACTGCTCTCACAAAATGAGATAGGTTAAATACAGAGGAGACGTTTCATTGTAAGAAATACAATGACCAAATAACGTGGCCTTCCTGTTCCTTTCCTTCCAATTATACAACAGGTAATTCTGACCAAGCAATCTGATGGGTCAACTAGACATTTAGAACATGATCAAATCACCATGAAAACACACCTAGCTATGCTCAAATGAAAAATTCCTCATCGTTAGAAATATTGCTCCATCATGGACTAGAGCTATATATATTTCTTTGGCAATTTTGTACCTGTTGCCATAGTAGAGCTGGAACAAAAAAACAGTAGTCTGCAATCTACTACTACTACTACTTTTTGCTGCTCTCATTAAGGGTTGCCACAGTGGATCATCCATCTCTTCCTGCCTTCTACTTATTCCTTTGTCCCACCAGCCATCTGCATGTCCTCCCTCACCACATCCATAAACCTCCACTTTGGTCTTCCTCTTCTCCTCTTACCTGACAGCTCCATATTAAGCATCCTTCTTCCAGTATACCAAAATCTCTCCTCCACACATGTCAAAGTCATCTCAGTCTTGCCTCTCGAAACTAATGTGCTCCAATATTGACACAAAATTGATCATTTTGTTAATTTTGATTGATGTTAATGGAACTTGGTAAAAATGCCTCGATGCTGATCACACCACTGCTGTACCAATAATGGTGGTGAAGCACGCCCTAGAGTGTAATATTGCTTAATCAATGCTATCCATTAATGTTAGCAACGTTTTGAAGCTATTTCTGTGCTTCACTCAGTTTATGCATCTGAAATACAGTGGGGAAAATAAGTATTTCACCCCCTACTGATTTTGTGTTTGATTCCCTTATCAGTCCCGCAAGGGGAAATTTGGATTTCTCTGCATTTTTGACCCAACCTATTTTATAGGAGCAGTGAACTGCCAACATATGGCACTCAGGGAGCAGTTAGGGGTTCACTGTCTTGCTCAAGGACACCTTGACATGCTATGTCCTGCAACATTCTGATTGCCAGACGATTGCTCTACCCACTGAGCTATGCCGCCCCCATTTTGACCCCTTACAAATAAATGAACGGTCTATACTATTTATGATACATTCATCTTAACAGTGGGAGATAGAATATAAGACATCTCCCATAAAATCATAGTATATGAATTTTAAATATTTATTTTTGTTTCATTGAGGAAAATAAGTATTTCACCCTCCAGCAAAACGTGACTTAGTATTTGGTGGAGAAACCCTTGTTGGAAAGCACAGCAGTCAAATGTTCCTTGTAGTTGGCCACTAATTTTTTGCAGATCCTAGGAGGGATTCTGGCCCACTTCTCTTTGCAGATCCTCTCCAAATCCTTAAGGTTTGTAGGTTCTTGCTTTTCAACTTGAGGCTTCAGCTCCCTCCACAGATTCTCCATAGGATAGAGGTTCAGAGACTGACTAGGCCACCCCATGAACTTAATGTGTGTCTTCTTGAGCAACTCCTTTGTTGCCTTAGCCATATGTTTTGGGTCATGGTCAGGCTGGAACACCCATCCATGAACCATTTTCTGTGTGCTGGCTGAGGGAAGGAGGTTCTCACACAACGTTTCCTTGTACATGGCCCCATTCATCCTCCCCTTGATCCGGTGGAGTCATCCTGTCCTCTTAGCAGAGAGACAGCCCCAAAGCATAATATTTCCCCCACCATGCCTGACAGTGGGTATGGTGTGCTTGGGGTCCGAGTCAGCTTTTTTCTTTCTACGAACACGGCAAGTCGAGTTGATGCCAAAGAGCTCGATTTTAATCTCATCTTACCACATCACTTTCCCCCTAACCTCCTCTGAATCATCCAGGTGCTCATTCACAGACTTCAGACAGGCCTGGACATGTGCCTTCATGAGCTGGGGGACCTTGTGGGCACAATCTGATTACAATCCATCACGTCATAGTGTGTTACCAATGGTCATCTTGGTGACTGTGGTCCCAGCTGCCTTAAGATCATCAACAAGCTCCTGCCATGTAGTTCTGGGTTGTTCCTTCACCTTTCTCATGATCAGGTTCACTCCATGAGGTGAGATCTTGTGTGGAGCCACAGACTGAGGGAGATTGATGCCCAATTAGTGTTTCTTCCATTTTCTAATTATTGCATCAACAGTTGTTCCTTCTCACCAAGCTGCTTGCCAATGGTCTTGTAGTCCATTCCGGTTTTGTGCAGGGCTACAATTTCGTCCCTGATGTCCTGAGACAATTCTTTGGTCTTGCCCATCGTGGAGAGCTTGGAATCCGATTAATTGACTTATTTTGTGGACAAGTGTCTTTTATACATACAGGAATGAGTACTTAATTACGAGTACTCATTAAGTAAGAGGATTAATCTGTGTGCCTCCTGGTCACATAACTGATCTGTGGGAGCCAGAATTCTTGCTGGTTTGTAGGGAGTGAAATACTTTTCCTCAATGAAACACAAATAAATGTTTAAAATTCCTATCCTGCGATTTTCTGGGAAAGTTTTTTATATAATGTCTCTTACTGTTAAGATGAACCTACCATGAAAAGTATAGACCATTCATTTCTTTGTAAGGGGGCAAACTCACAAAACCAGCAAGGGGTGAAATACGTATTTTCCCTACCATATGTGGTAGGTGAAGGAAAAGATCTATCAAATCTTCCTCAGCACACCACTGAATACAATTGTCATTCTCTCTTGTCACAGATGGTCCCATGAATATCAGGAGGCTACTATTGAAAAGATTCTTCGCTTTCTGAAAGGCCATCCCAGTCAAGACCGTCCGGACTGCCCAGCAAGCTCTGAAGGGCAAAAGCATGAAGAGCAATAGACAAAATTGACCTCAGCTTTTTAATTACTACCAATAATGCCAAATAGACCATGGCCTACCTGGAGTTACTGTTCAGCTCACTTTCCTTACTATGCCCCGATGCATGTGAAGAGAAATATCATACACGTACCATATACTAAGGATAAGGATACTAACAGTAGGGGCAGTCTGTGTCATGCAGTTGGGTGTTCAAATCCTGGCTCTGCTCTTTCCAACCACGGCTAGAGATCCATAGTTAGCGGGGCATAATTGGCTAAGCCTCACATGAGTATAGGGTTTAGGTTTGGATAAAATATTCTGGGGTCCTCCTCTGGGTCGTCTGGGCCCTCTCAGTTAAGTGAAGGGAAAGTGCTTTTGCTTAATTCTCCTCCAACTGGAAAGCACTGTGTTTTCCCCACGAGACCGCGATGTGCAAAATTGCTAGGGCTAGTCGTCATGTGACTTGGAGGACTCACATGCTACGGCTTCCTCTCGACGTTCTAGAAGGGTATCAAAGAGACTGACCCAGCAATAGGCAACTCGGGGAGTTTGGGTGGGAAAAAGGGGGACACAATTTAAGAAGGACTTTAAAAAAAATTACACTATGTGCAGTATGTGCTACAGTAATATACACTTAATTACAACCATTAGCCAAAATAGAGCAATATAATTTCATATTGCACATAATAAAAAGTTTAATGACAGTAATCTATATATCATCAGGTGAATGCCCAATGTCTTTTTCTCAGGAAAACAGTACCAAACCATTGTTGGCACTCCAAGCAAAATAATTAACATGAATTTTGCATTAGGTGCACTCGGCGGTTAGTCATGTCACCCTATGCCAAGACATCCTTGGGTTTGATTTCAGCCCATCTCTGCATCCGTGTGGCTTTCTATTGTCCAAGGACATGCATGGTGGTTGAGTTAGAGTTTCTAAATTGCTCGTAAGTGTGAGTGTTGTGGGAGTGGTGGTGTGTTTGGGCCCTGTGATAGACTGGTAACCTGTCCAGGGTATCTCCTTGCCTTCCTTCCAGTGCCTGCTGGGATAGACTCCAGTCTCCTGTGATGATATATTGGATTAAATATAAATAGATAATGGGTGGGAATCTTGTTCTTGTCTCAAAGTCTAGAGACTGAGATCAAACTGTTGCGTCTCGGTATGCATATTTGTCAATGAGTCTAGAAGCAGTGAGTCCCTCCTGGGAAAGTAACAACATAATGTACAGCACAGCTACGTTCATCCCTAAGCCTGTTCTCATATCTAAGCTAACAGAGATTTCAAGACAGAACATAGGTGAGCCTCTGGCAACAGAAAATACCTGTGCAGTATCAAAAGTTTATTATTGATATGAAACGCGATAAAGGAATCTGTTGCAAAATATATATCATCATACTCAGTACTCAGTATATACTACAGTATATACATACTCGGTGTATATTTTCAAGCCACAGCCATTATCATCTTAATCATGTTTGCGTCTTTGTCCCGTAGTATGCTAATCATGACATTGTGTAATACCCCCTTTGTTGAGGAAAATCCCTGTCAACGTTGACAGTGGTACTCTATTCAACAGTAATGCCAACATTTTGTGTAATTGCTTGGCTTCAGGTCCTTATTTCCTACTCCTGTATTAGATTGAAGTAGCTCGGTACAAGGAAAACCAGCAATGCTTTCCACACAGTGGCTTGTAAAAGCAATGTGCAGTTTCACAGCTCTATGGTGAAGCTAACAAAAACGTTACATTACTTAATTCCCAATAAATATGTAATCACCCAATGATTGTCCAGTTTGTGGGCTGATCATTTAAGCTACTGTAGCTCAAGAGAATTGCTTGTTCTGTATAAGGTACATCTATAAGGTATATACACAAGCTGAAGATGTCAGCTATCTAGTTAGTCATTCTTTCATCTGTTATTTCTCTCACTGTCAGAAGAACAGGGGATTTATCTGATCTTGCCTTAACTTTTAAGTTTGCTCAATTGCCTGTAATGCTTACATCAGAGAAATGTTGTATCATTAAGTCCTGCATAAATACCTACATTAGGTTGCATTTATCATCGTCATCAAGTATTCCCCAGTATCGCAGGCGTCCATATTCTGGTCCCGTCAGTAGAAAAAAAATAAATGTGTTAAACAAAAAAATAGACAGTGTGGACCTCCTTTCTGACTTCATTTGACTGAAAGTAAGGTGAAAAAAGAAGAACCTTTTCCCTGTAAGTTTTTGATCTGAAGAACACAGTTTTACTACAAAGAAAAGCCCATTTCACATATGGCTGTAAAACTACCAGTATTACTTGAGCTGCAGTATTACTTGAGCAACATGATTCGATGAAATGAAAAAATCCCTCAGAAATACGATATCAGTCCATTCGATTGAGCACTTTAAAAACTCCGCTTAACCTCTGAAACCTGCTTGTTTTGATGCTTTAAAGTGGTCATGGCAATTAGTGGTCCTCCCCTGACCCCCTGTGTGTGCTGGGGCTATCTGATGTTGTATGTTTGGGGAGGACTGGGGGAGTCTTCAGGGTACTTGGACACATTAATCTCCATGTAACTCAGTAATCCCTGACTAAGGACACAAGAACTTGGCTCTTGCTCTGATGAATACTGATGGTTTAGCCTGGACATGTCTGACAAGCTAAACTATCAGTTTCCAGTGTAATATCATGACTCTTAACTTTCAGCTGCTGAGATTTTCAAAGCACCTGAATGACAGACATTTAATTGGGATCACTGAATGTAATCACTATTCTTCAAAGAATGCTTTGAATCCTGCCAGTAAAACTGCAAATGTTATACAGTTATGTACTTTTAATAATGTAATTATTTGTATTAAACATTGAAAACACAATGCAACTTCAGGAAATTAATTTAAAAATGCATATTAGTATAATTTAAAAATATTATCTGTGACTTATCAACAAAGATTCAAAGAGTCCATCTGAGATGTAGGATGGTGTTTTCATGATATAAGTTGTAAGGTTGGTTCTTAGTCCTTTGATCTCACTTGCTTTGGTGGGACTAGAGGAAGAATCCCACCTCTACAATCTGTTTAACACGGTCAGATGTTACATTATCAGACTTGTTTAAAAGGCAAGTGACTTTGCATGGCAAACACAAATACTGTGACACGTGACGCCTTTAAATTTAAGCAGACAGAGAGTAAAATCCGTTGGATATGCAATGACACTGGTCAGGATGCTGTCGATTCCCTGTTGTCTGTCCTACGGCCTTGACACTCCAGGATCCTAAACAGAAGATGAAAAAATAAAATGGCAAATTATATCCATTTATCTGCAATAGTTTTTTCAAGTTTCATTTGCTAAAGTCAAAATTCCACCAGAAATGCACTCTTTATAGCAAGGATTGGCTCCAGCTCGGACAAGGAGTTGGCAAAAACATGATGACTTGTATTATTCTTATATCTGAAAGAATGGAGGACAACAGACAATGTTTGCTTTTAGATGAATGAGTTTTTTTCTGCTTTTCTGAGATGGAAAAACCCAAATTGAGGAGAACACCCATGGATCCAGCCTCAGCCTATCATGTTTTACGTTAGCTAGATTTTTCAGTCCTACATGACGCTAAAGATGTCTCCTACTTGCTAAATTTCTGTTTCCTAACCCTTTATTAATTACTGGCTGCAATCTGTAGAATATATTTTTCTACGTTAGGTTTATTTTTTATATTAACTGTCAATGCTAATTGTGGTCAATATGTTGACATCTTTGATAACAAAATGATAAATAAGATGGGAAACATTTCATGCTTTGTTTATTAAAGACTTTGTTGGTATTCTCTGGGACAAAGAAGCTACTCAAAAAGTGATACATTTAGGTTTGTTACAGCTGTGAAAAAAGTGTACAGGAATAAATCTAATCATAGGCAATAATCTGGTGGAGGCAGGCCCTCTCCTTAAACACAAAGATCTGATCAAACCTCCGGGGTGATAGCAAACAGCAAGCTTAGGCATGCAGAATTCACCTAGAAATTGTTGCCTCACTAATATATGAACCACTGTGTAACCTGATTAACATTGGGCCCTTTTTTCTACCCTAGATTATTTTTTTCATATGAAAAAATAGATGTGAGGTAACCATCATTACAATAGGATTTGTGTAGGGTATACCTATCTCTATCAGTCAAGTTCATCTTTATGCTGTACGATGTGATACTTCCCCTGAGATGCAAAGGAGCAGGAATGAAGCAAAGACAGACTCACCCAATAATTCCAGCAGGGATAAGGAGGAGAATGGCAGCAAAAAGGAAGGGGAAACCTTTCATGAAATGCAATGTGGCTGGATAAAGGGAGTTGAAGAGGCCACTTGCCACCAGAGAACATAACCCCTCGACACAGGCAACAGAGGCAAACAGAGCACCTGGGGCAAAGACCAAGAAATCCCATCATGTGTTACTACCTAGTGGATCACCAGCAAATCCTCACAGCAAAGGAAAAAATGCAGAAAATGAAGCTGTTTTAGACATAACAATTGAACCAGCATGCATGGGAGAGGCTGAGAGGCCCTTTCTCAAAGTTGCTTCAAAATGCCACTTGAGTTCTTGCATCCCTAACCCTTACAACTTTATCTCATTTGAAAAACGCTTCAATGGCATTAATTTAACGTTTCATGAATACTAGAATTGGCGACTGACCTTGTTCTGATGGGCCCACCAGCTTAGACAGATTTGACCTGATCACCGGGGTTGTAGTCATGAAGAGGAACAAGACCCCATATCCTGGAGAAAGACAACACATTTACTCATTTTCAGAGACATACTGTGCAGTATTTAGCTAGATGGTAGCTCATGGTAACTCAGGAGGTAAAGTGCATACTTATGGAACTAATGAGGCAGAGGCTGTGGGTTCAAACCACTGCAGGTCATCAAAAAGAGCATCAGGCCATAATCCCCCATGCCTACCCTGGGATGGAGTGGCAACCTAACCAGGGTGTTTACCCACCTTTCACCCAATGAGTACCGGGATAGGCTCCAGCATGGCCCTGTTACCCGCCATTGGATAAGCAGTTGATGATGGGTAGATATATAATTGTATTAAGAGTAAATAGATTATTTTTGATTCTTGTGCAGCAGTAATTACTTGTTCCTAAATGGGATGGTTTCTAATAAATGGAATTAATTAAGATATAAAATGTATTGTATTCCTCCAATGACACATGTCCTCTGCATTTAACCTGTCCTATTGTATAGGAGAAGTGGGTGGGTGTGGCACCTGTGGAGCACATAGGGGTTCGATGTTTGCTCAAGGACACATTCTGAAAGAGTGTAAGATTGAACCAGCAACCTTCTGATTACTAGATGACCAACTCTACCTCCTAAACCATGCTGTCCCCACTTTAATGTTATAATTTTTGCCATCGAAACTTTTTTAAGACTAGGGTGGTATTCTGAAATGACTTAGAAGTTTACAAGTATAATTCAATCAAAATTGCACACATTTAACGCCATTTGGCCTTTGGGTATCATTTCAAGTCACAACAGTTTGATTGATTGCAGTAGCTCAGGGGTAGAGCATGCACTTCAGGAACTAATGAGGCTGAGGCTGTAGGTTCAAATTCACCAAGGGACATCAGAAAGGGCATCCAGCCTTAATCCCTAATGCCTGCCTTGTGATGGACTAGTGATCCATCCAGGGTGCTGTTCTACCTTAGACCCAGGGTGCTGGGAAAGGGTGCAGCAGCTCTGTGACCCGACTTCAGATGAACGAATGATGATAAATGAATGTGATAAATGAATGCGAGAACCACTTATTACAGTGTTTTTCAACAAGAAACAATTAGTAACGGGGTAAACCCTCTGTTTTGAATCTGATGATGTGTTAAAGCTGTAATGATAGAGCAGGGCAGCGTAGTCAAGAGGTAGAGAAGGTTATCTATTTATCAGAAGATGGTGGTTTCGATCCCCGGCTCCTTCAGAAAGCATGTTGAAATGTTCTTGAGGAAGACACTAAACCCCTAACTGCTTCCTGGGTGCTGCAGCTGCCTACTACTGCTATATAATGGATTGGGTTAAATTTCATTGTAAGAATACAATGACCAAATAAAAAGACTTAACAATAGAATAAAGTATTTCTGTTAAGATCCTGTATAGAGCTACACAATATCCGACAACCTTTCTATTTTTCCGAGTAAAATATTCGTGTCTGATTTTATAGCCTGGAATTGATAAAAAAGAAAACTATTTCAAAAACTGAGGATGATGATGGTGGTCTTTTGCCAATTGGACAATGTAAATACATCACACTATGTTAGTTGATAAGGAGATATCCCAACTCTGAATAGTCCAAGCATGGTTTACACATTACTTGTTGCAAAAGATTAATAAGTAGTCAAAGTATTCAAAATTCAAGAAAAGATTAATGAATAGTCAAATAGATCTTGAATCCCAAATCCTATATAATAGAATTCTGTATTACTCTTTTTCTTTTTTAAATTGAGAAAAAAATCAAATGGATTTATCTTCCTACAGAGCTAATCATTAGTACAAGATGTGAACTTTGTCCACCTTTGAGTGTCTTCAGCGAAGAGAGATTAACTGTCATCAGCAGAGGCGGAGAAAGGTTTGTCAAGGTTGGCTGTAGTGTTGTTACATATGAGGTTTATTCAGTATGTCCTGTGCTAAAGTATACCCACGATAACAGTGAAGGCCAGATAATGTGCTATCATCATATCTTGTGATGAGTTTATATGCACAAAAACCCATGATTCAACTGAAAAGGGCTGACAAATATTAAAGGAAAAAGAAAAGAAAGCCACTTTATTTGGTCATTGTATTCTTAAATGAAATTGGTCCTCTGTATTTAACCCATCCAATTGTATGGGAGCAGTGAGCAGGTGTAGCACCCAGGGAGATTAGAAAAGGCAAAAGTTAAACTAAAATGCTCATTCATCACGATGACAAAAAGTTGACATGGTTGACATGTTTTTACTTATATGCAATGGGGGATTCCAGCAGGGCAGTCTGATTGGCCTTACAGATATATTCATGCTTTGTGAGGTCCCGAAAAACATTAATAGACTACTAACCCCAATGTAAGAAAATTGTTTGGCAGGTAACACGTCTTTTGGATCAGTCATAATATTTGATAAAAGCATATTTTCATTATCCGTAGGTAGTTAGTAATTGATTAAGGAGCCTCTCACCTGTAAACATAAGCTCGGTGGTAGTAGCTACAGAGATAACCACCAGACCAGCTACGTTGGAAGCCAGGCCCACAAGGGCCACCCAGGAATCTTGCAAGCAGCGCTGCATGACCTTTAGTCCCAGCAGACTGGTCAGGTAAGCCAAATGTTGGGCCGCTGACCCGTAGCCAATCAGAGCCGGCCCCCAGCACAATGGTGTGCTGAGCTCATACAACACAAATAGTTCCCTGCTGCCCAAGTGTACTGTCACCACCAAAAAGAAGCATAATGTGTAGAGCCACAGCTTGCACCTCGGAAATCTCCTACCACCCTCACTAGTTTCACTTCCTGTTGAGTAGAGCCGAAAGACAGCTTTATGGTGACGAGTGGTGAGGAGCTTGGCACTGGGGTCTGAAGGTACAGACTCAACAACAAACAGGTAGGCATAAAGAGCTGCCGCCAAATTGGTTACCAGTACCATCCAGAAAGGGTTAATGTACCTACAAAAAGAACAAATTAAGAGTTAAAGCAAAGATCAACATTAAATGTACATTTTTAAGACCATTAAATTGAGATTTTTTTTCTTAACTGGAGTATGTTATTCATTATTTTGGGAAACAAGTGTATGTGGTTGTTCTAGAGACATTGAGTAAAGGTAATAACCGTTTGATACCCTTGTGCCCGCCGCCACTGCCCTCCAATAATGCTAGCCAACATGCCTGCAAGACCCAGACAAGCCTCTAGTACTGCCACTCTGAAGGTACGGGATCTTCTGTCACTTGTATCCGCCACATATGCAAAGCATCCTGCCAATATGGTGTTGAAGTCTCCTGAGAGGCCACTAAGCACCCGGCCTATTAGGAAGTATGCCACAGGCAGCCTCAAGTACATCACCAGTAGGTAAATTGCCGCTTGGATAGCTAAGCCCAGGCAGGGGATGATGAGGACTGGTCTACGACCTGCAACGTCACTCCATGAACCCAGGAATGTCACCACCAACAACCCCACAGCAAAGCCCCCCAGATTGATGTATAAGTTCCAGTGGGCTGTCAATGTCTCTACCTCCTGAAAAATAAAGGATTTAGGGATTAATGTGTGAAAAAATTAACATCTCTTCAAAGCATTGGGGTAGCTCAGTGGTTAAACGGATGTTCTTCGGGAACTGACAACCCAGAGGCAGCAGATTTGAAGGACATCCAGCCTTAATCCCTCAGGCTTCATTTAAGTCTGTGTCCACCCCCCACAACATGGGGACTAATCTTGACGCATAAAAAATTGTATTTTTACACATTAGAGTTGCTGGATATGTGAATAAATCTGCCACCACTACACTGAAGTATGTCTCCATCTAATTAATGTTGAGTTGGAGTAATGGTAAAGTAGCTACAACAAAATTTACTTAACATATTTCATAGTAAGACTGGATGGCCACAGGCATATTTGGCAAGGGTTATTAGGCTATACTTGAATGGTAAAAAGACTCAATTTTATATCATGCTTGTCAAGTGCAACAACCACTCAAAGTACTTGAGAATGTATACTTCACGTTAACCAAGTTTGGGAGATAAAGGATAGATGCCCTGGAATCACAAAAAGATGTTTCGGTTCGTCACTAAAAACGAAGACGTCCCCTGTTTGAGTGACGAACCATGTCTGAATAAACTTCTGATCCAGTGGAACCGATTCACCTTTTTTGTCATGCCAGATATAGCCACCAGGCTGAATCTAGCATTTTGATCAGGCATTTTGTTGGAGACAACCACACGGTCACAACTGTTTACAGTCGCAGATTTTGATGTTATACGGGTGTAAATGGATCTATTTTACGATGACAATGTCTTGGGACCCTCCACCCCCATCCTGCGCCTATTAACAAAGAAAAAGTAAAATGTATCTGCGTTGTACCTCACTGTTATCAATCATTTTACCTTTTGAAGAGGGTCAGGGTCGGCCGAGATGTTTCCGCATCCACCACCGTGCTTGGTCCCGTTGTACCCGAGGTCCTCCGCGATGCGGTCCCATAGGTACTGTGTGGACAGGGGCACTTGTAGAACCAGAGAAAACATGGCGAGGAACAACACCGGTTCAACCGACACATACCGCAAACGGGCGAAGGGTGGTCGACCGGGTTTTCTCATGTCAGACTCAGTTTTGCAAATTTCAGTCGACATTTCTTCATCCTCGGGAAGGATTGCTTTGGTGTCCGGTTCATCCATGTCCAGCTAAAACATTAACTGAATGTCCTTTGACAGATTGACGTATTAACTTTGGTAGTAGATAATCAATCTGGCTGTACTTAAGTTTAACGTGAATGTTACAAGTCGCATATAGTGTAGACGCTATCACTTAGCTGCATAATGTCCACTTAGATGTATACGTTAGCCTTGTGTTTTTACCGTAACGTACCTTCAAGCTAACCGAGGCTTGTTTTCATTTGGGTCTGTAAGTCCTGAAGCCCCGTCTGGACGAAGACGCGAACTGCACCTGTAATAAACCAATTTCACATAACATTTATTATATGTAACTGCAAGTTGAGATGGTAGTTATGAACAGAAACACATTCACATGAAATGTATTCCAGATTTGACTCTTTAATATCTATTACATTTTATTCCGTCAATTACCTTCACTTTTACCCACTTAAATAAAAGAATGGAACGCTGTATGGTTCGTCGTACTTTATTTTGGTCTTTACAAATGTGTTTACATATGTTATGAATAAAATTTTCATTCAACTATGTAGTAGTTGATAACTCACTTCATAGTTTGTTTCTATGCCTTGTCTGGTGTGATAACTTTCTAACTTTGAATACCTGGTTGAAATATTGCAGCGTCGAGTGGCATAGCACTGTTCTCGTTACTCCCATCATGCAACGCGCTCCCTTTTGGGAAAAGTCGTCATGGAGTCTTGTGTTTATTTATTTAGCAACCTGCTCTACATAATAAGACTGAATTAACTTTACTTCCTACAGACAAGGCACTAATGTAGCATGATATTTCCCTGCCTAAACGCACTTATGGACACAATGCGATGAATACAATGAGCAGCCGTTGCCAATATTGCCATACAACATTAATAAAATGAACATAGCCTCGCAATGCATGATAAACACTGTTCAGGCCATTAACCTAGTTATCTACGGACCTTCAACATGTTTTTGGCCGGCTCTATGGATTGATTGCCACGAAGCTTCAGAAACGTGAGTGTGGTGAATACCTCGACACATAATCATTCATAATCGGCGGTAGCACTGTATGGGCAATATTCTTGCAAAGTAGATGACATATCAGAAGGAGCCGGCCTACAGAATGGAGCGGTTTGGATGCAGCCCTGTCTGAACCAAAAATTGAGTAAGATCATCAATGGTCATCAAGCCCATTGCAAACCTGTACCATTCTACTGCAGCCATTTTGAAGACAATCTTATCCAGAGCGACGTAAAATAAGTGCATAGGGTCGAGGTACAAAGGATACTGGAGCAACGCTAGAAGCTAGATAATAATCCTGGTGCCATCATGAGACTCCGACAACAACAACTAAGGACCATAAATCTAAAATAAACTAACAAGATTGCATGTGCCTAAACCAAGTACATCAAAATCAAGAAAGGGAATAGGGACAAAACTAGGAGTTAGAGCTAGGACTGGATGGGGAGGAGGAAAGGTACAGGTGGATGAGATGAGTTTTTAATCTGCTCTTGGAGATGGTCAGGGTTTCTGCTGTTCTAACTGTCAGGAAGGTTATTCCACCAGCGAGGAGCCAGGACAGACAGTAGTCGTGACCAGGAGGTGCAGATACAGAGAGGGGCAGGTGCCAAGCATCCAGAGGTGGCAGAACGGAGAGGTCTGGTTGGTGCATAGGGTCTGATGAGTCTCTGCAGGTATCCAGGTGCTGACCCCTTAGCTGACTGGTATGAAAACACCAAACAGGTAGCCAGTGGAGGGCAGTGAGGAGGGGAGTGACATGGGAATGTCTGGGGAGGTTGTAGACCAGGCAAGCAGCAGCATTCTGGAGGAATTGTAGAGGTTTGATGGCAGAAGTTGGTAAACCAGCCAGCAGAGAGTTGCAGTAGTCTAGGCGGGACAGGACCGTTGCCTGGACCAGTAGCTAGGTAGATTTGGTGGTGAGGTAAGGGTGGATTTGTCTGATGTCATAAAGGAAGAATCGGCACGTTCGACACACTGCCGCAATGTTCTGGGAGAGGGACAGTCTGTTGTCTATCACCACTCTGAGATTCCTAGCAGAGGTTGATGATGGCACTATTGTTTTCCCTAGGGAGACCGAAAACCCAATGTGCAACAAAGAATAACTCACTGCTAGCTGATTACTGTCCTCGTCCCCGCCACGCAATGCTAGTGAACGATACCGTCGTCGCAGCTTAGCAGAGAAATCCTGACGAGAATGAACTAGTAGAGCAGTACATTAAGAAGTCAGCCGAGCAGGATGCTCGCTGTCAAAAGTTCTCAAAGCTCTGGCATGGCCCACGCCGGAATTAGTCATCCTCACATTGGTAAAAACTAGCTGAGTTCTTCCCAACCAAACCAAATGATAATCACAGTCACAGATAAACACTCATCTAAACGCACTGTCCTTGTGTTCTAAAGTATTTAAAAGTGACACACTTTAAACTTGGTGTTCTAACTAACTTTTGCTGCGTCAATGTCCAGCACTTTTTTTCTCACATCTCCTTTCTTCCTATCCCATTTTGTTCCCCCTTCCTTTCTTTCTAGCATACAGCTTCCTGCAACAGGTTCAGCTCTCACCCTGACTCCTCATTGGTTCTTCATCCAAATCCAAATGCACGGAATCAAAGCTAACGCATTTTTAAATGTATGTAAACATTATTTAAACATGTTAGACTTCAGAGAAAGACATCTGAAAGTAAAATAAACGGAGTAAAAATAAAACACGGAAATACTGAAACACCCCAAATTCCCATTGGGCCACACTGGCATGGCACACTTGCTTTGTGATGCTCTCTTGCGGCAGTCTCGTCGAAGCCAGGGATATGCATCCATTTAAGAATGGTAAGCAGTGCTTACCCAATGATAAGTCAAAAAAAGTAAAAGAAAACTATGAAATATTAGAATAAAAATACTGATATAAACTGTTTGTTCGTTTTCTTTAAAAGAGTCGTCATTTATGGTGCAGCAGTCATTAATTTTGTTTTGGCTTTTTGGCGCCATTCGCAGGTTTAAGCACTCTCTCTCTCTCTCTCTCTCTCCCTCTCTCTCTCTCTCTCTCTCTCCCTCTCTCTCTCTCTCTCTCTCTCTCTATCTCTCTGTCTCTCTCTCTCTCTCTCTCTCTCTCTCTGCTATCTCTAGCGCCGACTGGAATCCATGAAAGAAT
>OMLC01035642.1:0-21269 GCA_900302585.1 Regalecus glesne
GTGCTTAACCAGAGAAACATTTTGCAGATGTTCAGCATTCCATCGCTTCTATCAGGACGGTGGTATATCAACTGAGGTGATCTTGAACTCCCTTTTTCCATTTTTCTCAATCAGTTGTGATAGAAAAGGTTAAATTCTAGCTCTAGATGTTTCCCCGCCTTTCACCCAATGACTGCTGGGATGGGCTCCAGCATGACCCCGTGACCTGACTTCAGATAGGCGGTTCATGATGGATGGATGTTTTTTTTGATGGTGGAAGGAAACCCATGCAGACATGATTGTACAAGCCACACAGAAAGGACCTGAGACAGGATTCGAACCCAGGGCCTTATTACTTCGAGGTAATAGTGCTGAATATGGGGTCACCATACCGTTGCGTTCTCACAATAAATGCCCAAGAAGTTGAATTTTCCTTTCAAACATAGGTGTTCCTCCTAACGTCCATCCTCGCATCACATATCACCTCCTTTGTCCGCCTCCATACGATCAGTCCTTGTGTATATATCTGGAGATTGTATTTTCATTCTATGTGAAGTAAATGATAGATCCATGAAACTGCAGCTAAACTCCATGTTAGCCAATAAACCGATTCTGGTTCTGATCCACCTTGCCACTTGGAGGCCAGCCAGCCCCTCCCTCTCAGGGCTGTGTGTTTCCATCCATCGTCCGGCAGGTGGCGTTGTTTCCTCCTGGCGTCTCCTTTGTTTTTCCATCCCTCGCCGTGCGTTCCCAGCTGCATCAGACGGACCCCGACTATTTCTTTTTTAATTTCTGGGGCTGGGTTTTTTTTAAACATTTTTTTGTACGTTTCCATGATGGCGGAGGACAGTGAGTCGGCGGCCAGCCAGCAGAGCCTGGAGCTGGACGACCAGGACACCTGCGGGATAGATGGTGACAACGAGGAGGAGAACGAACACATGCAGGGGTGAGGGCCGGTCCAGTAATCCCGACAGAGAGCCCGTCCGATCGGACAGCCGGCGCTCTGTCGGCTCCCCTAGCTAGCGTTAGCCGACACCGCCAGAAAGGCCGTCTGTGTCAAACCTTAGCACATAAAGAAGTACCAACGGGAGGCTGGCGAATGACTTTATATGGGTTAATTCTGCATGAAACCGCTTGGTAAATCACCTGGTTCAGGGAATACTCCTAGCGAAGCTGATGTATGGGGGAAGCAAACCTGACGTGAGGATGACAGTGGAGCTAGCTGCTAGCTAGTGTTAGCTCAGCTGTCATTCGTTGCCCTAGCTAGAAGCTAGTTAACGTAGCTCCCCAGGTGTCCCGTTTCCAGAGCCGGTGTATGCTTTAACCCCTGGTCATGTGTGTCTGTTTGACTGCAAACAGGAGTCCAGGGGGGGAACTGGGAGCCAAGAGGAAGAAGAAGAAGCAGAAGAGGAAGAAAGAAAAGCCCAGCTCGGGAGGAGCGAAGTCTGACTCTGCCTCCGACTCTCAGGAGATAAAGGTGGGACCAGGGGCACTGAGATGAGCTCTCATGGGGTTCATTCATCTGTGCTCTTCTTCAGCCTTGTGGACATAACGTTGATGTTTCCCATGTGTCATGTGTAGAACCCTGGCTTGCCCATGCAGAAGCTGCAGGACATCCAAAGAGCCATGGAGCTGCTGTCCTGCCAGGGACCAGCCAAGAGTGTTGATGAAGCAGCTAAACACAAGTACCAGTTCTGGGATACGCAGCCTGTACCCAAGCTAAGTGAGTACACACTCCACGGAAGCATATTGTTGGTATGAAGTGGTTATCTATCTATTGACATGACCTCGCTGACCAGGTTTTTTGGCCATTGCCTGAAAACCGTGTGCACTAGGGCCATCCACTGGCTAGCTTTTTGCTTGATGATTGCACCACGTTCTCATAGGATGTCAGTTATGAGTTACAATGAGGGACCAGTCATAACCATCGGCCAAAGCCTGTGGTATGGGATTGAGCTGTTTCTATGACAACTGTCAAGAAACATAAAAACATGTTTATCTGGAGGGGAGCCAGTGCAGCTCCAGGGCAGATAGTACATTGGTTTGTTTGGAGAAAATGGACTCATTTTTTTCTGTAGTGCTTTTCTAGTCCATTGACCACTCAAAGCAATTTACAACATATGCCTCACATCAACTCGAGCATGGGGGATTAAGGCCGGATGCTTGACGCCCCTTGGTGGATCAAACCCGCTATGGCTGACTATGAGGCACACATGCTACCGCTGAACCGCTGTAGCCTCCAATCTGGCCCCACTGTGATAAACATTGCTCATTATAGATCAACCACATTGTGAACTGTGTGTGAACAACTATTTTTAATCCTCAAGAGAATATCAACCATTAAGCAGCGATTTCTCTTCAAATTAAGTCTGGCGAGACATTTTGCTCATGATATTGTTGCAAAGCTAATTTCAATGTGAGATTATGTATTTGGCAAGCTTAAGTAACAGGATATACCAAAGGGATGGTGTACAAATGAATACCATTTTGATCCTTCTTGTTTTCGTCAGTGTAGTTAATTGCGGGGCACGGGGACGCAGCAGTTAGTACTGTTGCCTCACAGCAAAAAGGTCCTGCGTTTGAATCCCCTCCCAGGCCCATTCTATGTGGAGTTTGTACGTTTCTGCAAAGGTTTCCTCTGCATGCTTCAGTTTCCTCCCACCATCAAAACGACGTGCATGTTAGGGTTAATACACCTGCTTATACCCCTGAGGAAGGCAATAGGAAAAATAACTGGAGTTGGTCCCCGGACACTCCAGCTGCTCACTGCTCTTATACAACAGGATGGGTTGAATGCAAAGACTACATTTTGTTGTATGTATAATGACAAATAAATAAACCTATTCCTCTACTACATTTTGTTTTCCACATTAATGTTTTGTTGGCTATAATAGGAGTTGACTTCTCTCATATGGTTTTTGCTGATGTACTACGGTTCGTTTTAAATTCTATGGTATGAGTCATAACTGCACCAATGGGAAACAATATAACAATGTCATAACTAATTCTATTTCTTTATCCAAAATATCTGAAAATTCCTTTTGACCTACTTGGTCAATACCGGGTCCATTTAAACATTAACTTGATGCAATAAGTGTCTGATTTTTTTTTGTCAGTATCTTTCAATTTGGCATAATTTAAAGAGGAAGCTTGCAAACTTAAATGTTATTTGGTTCTTAACTGTCTCAGGAACACTGTGGTTGGCATGGCGTCCAAGAACAGAACTGTTGTTAATACAACGTAGTATTCGGAAAACAGTTTAAGGTCCTTAATAACCCCTGTTCTATTTGTACAGATGAAGTGGTGACAAGCCATGGACCAATAGAAGCGGACAAGGAGAACATTAGACAGGAGCCATATTCCTTACCTCAAGGCTTTATGTGGGACACCCTGGATCTCAGCAGTGCAGATGTGGTGAGTGTCATTTTGGATAGCTCAAGATGCTAACACGGTGTTTGTGTGAAAAAACATTATTTAGTTAGATACAAAGTGATAAAAATGTGTCTGTGTCTCTTTTTGTCTCTCAGCTGAAGGAGTTGTACACACTATTAAATGAAAACTATGTGGAAGATGATGACAACATGTTCAGATTTGATTATTCACCCAACTTTCTCAAATGGTAAGGTTTATATTTCTTCCTTCATTTGACTAGCTTTTAGAGTTTTCTTCCGATTCAGTGGTGTTTTGTCAACTATTTGCTCTCATCACTAATTTCAGGGCACTGCGCCCCCCTGGCTGGCTACCGCAGTGGCACTGTGGAGTGAGAGTTTCCTCCAATAAGAAGCTGGTTGGCTTTATCAGTGCTATTCCTGCAGATATACGGATCTATGACACGTGAGAGACACAGCGTGCAGTTTTATGCCAACTTATTTGTTTAGAGCATCCAATTAATTCAACTCCCTCCAATAGAATCATTTGAATCTTATGCACAAACTGTTCTCTGTCCCGTCCTCGCTTGCCAGGCTGAAGAAGATGGTGGAAATCAATTTCCTGTGTGTTCATAAAAAACTGCGTTCAAAGCGCGTTGCTCCTGTCCTGATCCGAGAGATCACACGGAGGGTGAACCTGGAGGGAATATTTCAGGCTGTCTACACAGCGGGAGTGGTACTGCCCAAACCTGTGTCCACATGCAGGTAAACTGACACAACACATTATTATACATGCAACTTACCTACCTGACGTCTTATCAGTGCATGGTTTAAACCACAACAATGAATGCTCAAAAGTTCAAAATCTCTAAAATCTCCAGAATATGCTTGCAAATATTAGGTAGCTCTTTTTTTTAAATAGGTACTGGCATCGATCTCTGAATCCCAGAAAGCTTGTGGAAGTCAAGTTCTCCCACCTGAGCAGGAACATGACCCTGCAAAGAACCATGAAGCTCTACAGGCTACCAGATGTAAAGTCCCATGCTGCAATGCTGCATTCTCAGTCAAGGACTTTTCTCATGATTGAACTGCATTCTTTGCAGCCCTGACTGTCAATCCTTTTGCTTTCTCTGCCTGTGTAGAGCACCAAGACCCCAGGTTTGCGGCCGATGGAGAGACGTGATGTCCGCCAGGTCACCGAGCTGCTACAGAAACACCTAAGACGTTTCCAGCTGGTGCCCTCTATGGGAGAGGAGGAGGTGACCCACTGGTTCCTGCCTCAGGACAACATCATTGACACATATGTAGTGGAGGTAGCTACGATGTAATCCGTCTCACACCTCAAAACAAATGACGGCCTGTTGCTTACATTAAGATTTAGATGAGTGATTAGCTACCTGGCTGTCTTCTCTTCTGTTTCTCTCATTGTTCTTCTCTCTCTCTCGCAGGGAGCCGGTGGCATTCTGACAGATTTTACAAGCTTCTACACTCTGCCTTCCACCGTGATGCACCACCCTCTGCATCGGAGCCTGAAGGCTGCTTATTCCTTCTACAGTGTTCACACACACACCCCACTTCTGGACCTAATGAACGATGCCTTGATCTTGGCTAAATTGGTAATGTTACTCTGATGGCACTTGTGTAAGCACAAGTACAGTTTAAACATTCACAGGCCAAAGCCTTGATAACAGAACATTTCATTTCTATCAGTCATTAACTGTGCTGTCTTTTATAAATGCAAATTTGAAAGCTGACGTTAGAAAAAGGGGTGTCATAGATGTCATACAATCCCCAGTCCTTGCATAAAGCATGTCGGGGTGTCCTTGAGCAAGACACTGAACTCCTAACTGCTCATCCACTGAGATGGAATGGTGACCTGTCCAGAGTGTTTGCCCACCGTTCACCTAATAAGCCCTGGGATAGGCTCCAGCATGACTCTGCGACCCGACTTTGGATAAGAGGTTGATGGTGGATGGATAATAAGAAAACCTGAGTGCAAAAGTCAAAGCAATGCCGAAAACAATATGCTTGGTTGAGATAGAGAAGTTGTTGGTGTAGAGATTGTGATAAAGACTGAAGGAAGCAGACATATGTAAAGTTACTGTGGCAAATTACCTGCATAGCAAAATTGCTTTTATGGAACACATTCACGTTTTCAAATTTTTTCATCTCAGTTTGTCTAAAGTCACCTGAACATCTTGACATTTGGATGGAAAGGGCTGCTGCTAGCTAACTGCCTGGTGGGGATGATAACCATGCTGTTTCATGGCTTGTCTTACCACTATTTCATTACTCTATGTGTTTAACAGAAAGGATTTGACGTATTCAATGCTCTGGATCTCATGGAGAATAAGGTGTTCCTGGAGAAACTAAAGTTTGGCATTGGAGATGGCAATCTGCAGTATTACCTCTACAACTGGAAATGTCCTCCGATGGACCCTGATAAGGTCAGTGGTGCTTTGTGTGTGGTATGTTGGATACATGGTCATCTCTACAAAGGGTGTAGATCACCACAAGCCCCAAAAGATAAAGAGATGAGGGGAAAATTGTGGGGTTAAGGGTCAATGGAGGTTAAATAAATGATTAATGGTTGCACTGAAATAATCAAGGGATTGGCATAGCTCAGGAGGTAGGGTGGTCATCTAGTAATTGGAAGATTGGTGGTCGGATCCCTAGCCTCTGCAGAAAGGATGTTGAAGTGTCCATGAGTAAGACACCAGACCCTCTAACTCCTCCTGTGCACTCCAGCTGCCACACTGCTCCTATGTAGTAGGATGAGTTAAATCTAGAGGACAGATTTCATTGCAGGAATACGATGACCAAATAAAGTGGCTTTCCTCCACAATGATGATGCACTGAATAAAGATAACAGCCTAACAGAGCACCAATGACCTGACTGACACTATGGTCAATGCAGATTATATAATGTGGCTGTTCTGATGCACCTTAACCCCAAGGTTATTTCTCTGTTTCAGGTTGGCCTTGTACTTCAGTAGTTAGTCTATTCACGGCCTCTACACACTGATCCGGAGGTTAGTGGTGACCTCAGGCTACCCCTTAACTTGGACATACAGGTAGCCCAAGCTAGACAATGAGAACTCCAACACTAGAACCAACCAGGTGATTGGGGAGCTGGCCTCACATGAGCAGTTCCCCCAGCACCTGTGTCATAATGAACATCCTCCCTCTCGGCTCACCTGGAGGTGAGAGCTCTGATATCATCAACATCCTGAATGTGAAGTCATGCTATGCCTGAGATACGTACACAGCCCAGTCCTCTGACCCACACACACACACACACACACACACACAGACACACACACACACAACAAAACACAGCTGTAAATCAATAACGGTTTGACTTACCAGAGAATACCTTGACATTGTGAATGTTCTGTTCTTCCCCAGCAGGCCCTCGTTGAACAATTAGTTGGCTCAGTTTATCCTGTAGTATGAATGTGCCCAAGTAGATCTAATCAGCGATTCCTTTTTCATTTTGTACAGCTCTGCAACAGCAATTGTGCAATTGATTGAGAATGACTGGTAAACTGAATATCAATCCTTTTCCTTTTGTTTTATTTTGAGCTTGACATTCATGTGTTTGCCATTTTTGTAGCGTGAATTTATGTCTGCAGCTATTCACTTATTGGAATGATGAAGTCATTTGTACGTGTCACAACTAGTCCCCTGTTGTGCGGGTGGACGCAGACTTGGATGGAGTGTGGGCGATCAAGGCCGGATGCTCTTCCTAACACTCCACGATTGGTTCAAGCCTGCAACATCTGGCTAGCCAGATCCCGAAGTGCACCGCTGAGCTACCGCAGCCCCCCCCCCCTATAAAACGTTCAGACTGAAATTCAAAGTGACAAGGTATCTCTTAAAGCATGTGTAAACGTACACATACAGACCAACAAGCTACACACGACGCACGCAAGACATTCACAATGACCGATTCAACCAACTGGTGCATTGACAAACAAGTTTTTTGTAAAAATATAAAGTTACCTGTACATTTGATGCCAGATCATATTTATTCCTGTAGTGCGAGTCCAGGGGTTGGCAGAACTGATCCAAAGTATTTTCTTCAGCAGTAGTTTAGACTTCTTCGACTCTGGAGTTTGTATGGACAGTTTAGACGATGTGGGTTTTAAACATTTTTGATGAAGAATGTATTGCATCAATGAAGCACAATTTTAGAGTTTGTTATTGAGGAAAGGGTCCTTCCTCAAAAGGGTAGTTAGTCAGCCCGTGTCTCAACATGGATGGGCTTTACTGCAACCCCAGTTTTACAAGTGAAGAAACGGGGTCACAAACCCATTTCTAGATTTGACTTTTTTTTAAATAAAACTCTAAAACACTCGTCCTTCCTTCTAGTCTTTACATGTGCTCAGTCCACCACGTATGTGTCTCCAGAAGTAAAATCGGAGCCGAATCGTTTCACAGCTTATGCCATAGGTTTTAATTTTTGCTTGGGAGGAACTATGCAGAGACCCCAGCTAGGGAAGTGGCCAGGGGGGTTGTGCTGAGTACCAGGGCCTGAATATGTTGACATTTGTAAGCGGAGTGGAGCATGTTCCATTGTAATGGAAAGCACAGTACATATCAGAGGTGGGTGGGTGGGCACCACCTGCCTGCTTTAGTCAATGAAGGACTTGCTAAGTTTTAATGTTTGATTGAACATGTTTGATTAAAATGCATTTTCAATCTGATCATTGCTGGTACCATATCACTTGCAGAGCACCATCTCTTCTATTCACAACCAGTCTATGAGCATTTCTATATTGGGTTTCTCAGACACAGGGGTGGCAGAAGTAGCCCATTGGTGAGAGTTTGTGATAGGTTGTTTGGCCATTTTGAACCTAAGGCCAATTCTGAAAATGTTGAGTGCGGAAAGTGCACGACTACTTTCTAAGTGCCCTTGAGCAAAGCACTCCAATCCCCAAGTGCCCCAGTACATTGCCCACTAAAGCTTACTGTAGTCGTCAGCATCTCTCTTGTGCAAAATGTGTTTAACCCTACTTCCCAGGACCCTGCCTAGGAATGTCTGGATTTAAAAAAATAAAATAACTCACTGGGTCTAAAAAGTGAGAAAACCATTGTGAACAAAATTTGGAGAATTTTAGGCTTGATGTGGAGCAGCAGCTGGTTCAGGACGTTAATACTGAGGTAGAGAAACAGGCAGGGACACCACAAACATCCGTTTTCCTCCCTGGTGCATTTCTCGAATTTGCTTTCTGTTCTTGGTTGATGCTATTTTTGT
The DNA here is from genome assembly GCA_900302585.1 of Regalecus glesne. Classification (NCBI taxonomy): domain Eukaryota; kingdom Metazoa; phylum Chordata; class Actinopteri; order Lampriformes; family Regalecidae; genus Regalecus; species Regalecus glesne. The sequence continues at coordinate 8,608 of OMLC01035642.1, forward strand.
GTGTCAGAAAATACAGGTCAGTTTGATTTAAGTGTATTGTGCAGCTAAATTTGTGATATTCCCTGAACAGTTCTGACATTTAGAATTGTCCTATTCTCATAGGTCTTAACTCTTCTTTCTCCTGTTTTTCCTTAATTTTGGTACAATTCTGATGAAATGAGACGCACCAAACTGGAAATTTAATAGCTTGACGTTTTTGGAAGCTCTTTGTGTTCGAGTCACTCAAATGAGGATCTGCAGGTCAAAACTGTTGCCAAGACAAAGGCAGCATCGTCCTGCAAATACTGTCTGTCTGTTGAATCACAGATCCATCCAAGGGTGTTTCCCATTCTCGGCAATCATACATTTACTGGTACATTCAAAAGGTCAATATGTCCAAGAGGAGTTGGTTCATATGAAAAAAAAAAGCCCATTCTTTCTGCTCTACCCAGCTGAGTTTACCATTTTGTTTTGTATTGATGTGGTTCTGCAAAAACTAAAGAGGTCAAGGGTGTCACCATCTTTCACTCACATCTACTCCTGTACGAAGTAATTTGCTCTCATCGCTCTCCTTTCCTTAACTGAACAAGTGAGGCCAAAATACTGTAGCCTATGCTCCGGAATGGCTTTTTAGTTCATTGAAAGTAATCAGGTGACATCAGTACCGAGATCTTACACCAAGGGGATGAAGTTGACAGTGAGGATGAGGTTTTTTTTGTACAACAGGGTGCCTCATGAATGTAGGTTGATTCATGGATGTGTAATCCTGCAGCTGTTTGTTTTTATGAATTCCTAGCATGTCAGTTTTTTGCTGCATTGTTGATTCAAGAATTGGATGTTACTATAGCCTCGCCGCTTGGCGGGAGTTTAACCCGAAGTGTCTGCCTTATTTAAGAGTTCCTTTCTGTTGTTTTTAAAGATGTCGGGGAAACATAGTTTTGAAATGACAAGCAGCTTTCTCTACTGAAGAACAATATTTTTATTCAATTCCATTGCAAGCTGTGAAAAAGCTGAAGAACATGTACCAGCATCATTTAGACATGACTCCATCCAAATAATGAATAGGATCTGTTTCAATACATACGTGTCAGTTATACCAGCATGGAAAATTTGAATAAATCTCACTTTAAAGTGAACATGAGTGGTGCATTTATTTTTGAATAAGTCATAAACTGTCTTAAAATTAAACATTTTTGGGTTGTGGAGGTATCTGTTCCAGCAGGGGACCCCAAACATCCGTTTCCCTGGCAACATCAACCAGCTCTGACTGGGGGTCCTGAGGAGTTCCCAGGCCAGTGAGGAGATATAATCCCTCCACCTAGTCCTCAGTCTTATCTGTGGCCTCCTCACAGCTGGACATCTCTGGAACACCCCACAATATAGTACAATAGTTTCCATGTAGGTTTGGCCTGAACTGCTATGCAGTGGCATCACTTTTGCATAAGTTCTTACTTCTTGACCTTCTTTTTCTTTCCAAGTCTTTTCTTTGAGGGGTTCGGGATAATTTTTTTCACTTTGAGCGGCTGAAGAGTGCAGCCAGCAGTTTGTATCACCTCCTCGGGTTCTTCACCTTCCAGCTTCCTTTTCCTGCCACCAGCATCTTCCTCCATCCGTGTTGGCTTGTTTGTTGTCACACCGGGCTCTGTTGGCTGTAGCCAGGCAACTTCAAGTAAAGGCACTTTGGGGATAATGGTCTTGACCGTGTCATTAAAAATCCCATCTTCCTCGGTGTTTCGAAACCCCAGAGCCAGAACGCTTTTGAGTCCCAGTGGTCCGGACACACACTCGCTCAGCCGAGGCACCTGGCAGGCAGGCACGTCTCTTGTCCGGCTCAGTGTAATCAGGTGTTGGGTCATGTGCTGTGGTTTGACAGACTTACACACTAGCACCAGTTTGAGTTCATTTTTCTCCAGTGCCTTCGTGACCTCATTGATGCCTATGGCTAGTTGTCCTCTGGCTATGACGTCTGTCCAGCCATTCTTGGGTGCATCCTGCACATCCAGATGAGGCAGAACAGTGCTTTCCACAGTAGTGGCTTTAGTAGTTGCAGTGGGTCTCTTTTTCCTCTGGGCCTGAGAAACTTTCATCTCTTTCTTCTCAAGCCCGATGGAAACCAGTTTGTCCTCAAGAGTTTTCAGAATGTAGTGCATGTCACCTTGGGCAAGAGGACTCCATTGCAAGTTGTAGGGAGAGTTTAGGGAACTCTTGGCTTGTCTTTTCGGTTCCTTTTTTGACAACTTGTTCGGAGTGGCCATACTTTCTGAAACAACGAAAAAATGTTATGGTGTTTAGTAAGAGGTATAAAGAGAGGGAAGGTGCCCGTGTTTGATGTGCCTGGGATACTGATTAATATGAGTTAGAGATCATTATTACAGCTATAAAAACAAAATATTAGCCATAGCTGACGAACACATGGTAACCTATTCTAGCTCTGACGGGATACAAACACAACGAAACGTTTAAGGGCGAAATAAACTTGGAACCTTTGATTTCTTACTAGTTTTTATCAAAACTTAAATAAAATGTCACCAGGTATATTTACTTATAATATCTATTCAGTACTATTACGATCAGTTCATAACATATATGTAAGTACTACATGTCTGAATTAAGCCAAGGCAATGATAAATACATAATTATAAATTGATTTTAGCTTACCTGACTTTGTTCTTCACCTTTCACGGCAGATCACAGACACATTTCTTTCTCCTGATGCTGGCCACAGACTACGTTAAGCGGTTACCGTCAGCAAACACGGGTTGTTCCGGGGCCGCCATTTTATTTGAATTCAGGCAACTTTATTGGCATCTTTGAACAAAACCAATGACAATATATTGAGGGGAGCCCAGGAATTCTGCACAATAACGAGGAATTGTGGGATTTTACTCTGACATGTGAAACATTTTTATTTCCTTGACCAAGACAGTGAACCCCTAACTGCTATTTAGGTGCCACAGTTATCAACTAATAAATGCAGAGAACAAATGTAGTTGTATGCATGCACAAGTGACAAATACATAAAGTTTCTTCTTGAGCTATGTAGGGTCTTGCAGGCACACAAGCCTCCATGCACATGGTCGAATGCCATGTCAGCTGATAGATTGATCGATTGAGGGAGAGAAGGGGATAGAAGGAGCTTGCTGGTGGAAAATGATTTGATTTCTCCAAGGGGAGGGGAGGGGTAGATATGATTTCACTCAACCCTTTTGGTTCTGATCATCTGTATGCAGTTACAGGCAAAAGTAAAATGTATGATAGTAATTTACTTTATAGGTAAATTGCATAGTAATGCACATTCAGAATGTAAATACGTCAAATACAAAACGCTGTTTGCAAATTGACTGCAAATAGAGTGCTGAACCCATACCCTGCTGTAGTCCTATTTCAAATTTAAATACTAAAAAAACTTTCGCTGTAAGAAACAAGTATGATAGTTAAATTGATATTTTCTGGGTTTTGTGTTGACTGTCTTTTGATGATGTCAGTTCATATAAACGGATTTACATCAGCCTTTACATTTGCAACCTGAGGACGCTGACGTGCAGTTTTCTAACAAGCCGCTAGAGGGAAGCAACGAGAGCTTTTGAGATGCGGCTCTAATGCGCAGCGTGTTGTTAGGTGGGAGGTGTGCGGGGAGCAGACGGACTTCGCCCTGCTCATCCGCACCTTGCAGGGTGAGCCCCAATCAATACAGCGGCTTTGACCCGACAGACAGAGGACCACACGGAAGCTGGTACGAGAGTGTTTTCCACACTCAGCAATCATACGTTTACTGGTACATTCCAAAGGTTGATATTTCCAAGAGAAGTTGGTTCATATGAAAAAAGCCTCCTTTCTGCTCTATCCAGCTGAGTTTACCATTTTGTTTTGTATTGATGTGGTTCTGTAAAACCTAAAGAGGTCAAGGGTGTCATCATCTTTCACGAATAAAGCGTCTTCTTCTTCTGAAGTTGATCATATGGTGTCCTGTCTGCTCCCAGTCTCTTTGAAAGACTTTCTTCCAGTGGTTGTTTGCAGGGAGTGGTGGGAGGGCCACACTGACCGGAGTCTAACATGCCATGTTTTCATCTTTAGGTAGAGGGAAAATCAGAAATGAGGTTCTACCCAACTCTTATCTTTTTTGTCTCTGGCATCAGCATTTTATTTGGTTTGGGACCGTTTGCAGGCATGCTATCAATATCTCCCTGTGTCACTGCAGCCCCAGTAATCAGAGATTGATGTTGGATCCCTTGCAGCCCCAGCAGAAAGCACGTCGAGGTGTCCTTGAGCAAGACACTGAACCCCTGCCGTGCTGTGGTTGTGTCCACTGCTATTATAGAATTTGATGGGTTTAATGCAGAGAAAAAAAATATCACTGGCTTTGGTTGTGTGTCAAATAAAACACTCATATTTTATGTCTTGATTCATGCTCAATAATCGAGGTATGGAAATGACAAAAAAGAGGTGAATCAGAATCATACATACATACATACATACATACATACATACATACATACATACATACATACATACATACATACATACATACATACACCTCCTCAGGGCTGTATTTTTTGTATGTGTGTCTTTACACTGGGGCAAACAGCAGCAGAGGCCATGCCAGGTTCAGCATGCCAGGTGGATATGGGTCATTCAACAACTCAGTCATGCGCAGTCCTAACTTCCGGGTTGGCAGGCGTCCAACTGGGGTAAAGGCAACAGTGACCCGGCCCGGAGCCATTGCGGCTTCATGGAGCAATTAAGAACGTTCCTGCAGGATTTGCCCCACAAGCAGTGATCCTCTGTGTTTATGAGTAACGCGGTCCAGATTTTCACAAGGTGAGTCGCTGAATAGTTGTTGTTTTTTGTGGTAAATCTCGGGATTTAATATGAAACATCAGTCCAGCCCGGATTTGAGTGAACTCCAGCACAGTTGCTGGTGATGACAGACGCGTATTTTTAAGGTAAACATGGACTTTCAGACAGAATTGAATTCTGTAGTGATAACACTTAAACTCTACTCTGTTCTTCTCTTCATGTGGGGCAGAAGTGTCTCTCACACATCGACAGATGTATGCCGTTGTTTAGACGAGACTAGTTAGTTGGTTTACTTTACAGCCGTACAAACAGTATTACTCACGTAGAACGGTTATTTATGCGCAGACGGTTGTTAATTTTATACTATGGGTTATTTTTAGCCGTGAAGTATCCAACAGAGTAGTATTTGTGGTTTATTGACATCGTGACGCTTCAGTTTTCTGATTTCCTCAACATTAGAGCTGCATAGTGGAATTCATACTCAGGTTCCAGCTTTTTAGTGTGTCTAGCTGGGGGATAGTCAAGATTACCAGAAGCAAACCCCAAATTCCTGGGACTTGATCACCTGAACTTGAATTTAAATTATAGAGGGTTGCATCGCTGGGAGCGATGAGGCTCAGGGACAAGTACATTAGAGGAACAGCTCAGGTTGGAAGGTTTGGAGACAAAGCCAGAGAGACCAGACTGAGATGGTCTGGATATGTGTGGAGGAGAGATGCTGGTATACTGGGAGAAGGATGCTGAATATGGAGCTGCCAGGCAAGAGGAGAAGAGGAAGACCAAAGAGGAGCTTTATGTATGTGGTGAGGGAGGACACAACATCCATTGCATGTCTTTCTGTCATAGGAAAGAGATTCCTCCTCCATTGCTCTCTGTGAGATTTCTGATTCGTTCTCTCTATTAAAGGTTTCTTTAAATGAGTTATTCCTTATCCTAATGAGGGTCTAAAGGCAGGGTGTTTGTTTTGAAGCCCACAGGGGAAAATTCATGATAAAGGACTATACAAATAATATTCACTTTACTTGACTCAAGTGACTGCCTCTTTTTGGCAGAATCTTGGAAGTTGGAGTTTGTATGCATCTATATTACATTAAAAGTGTTGTTTGGTCTCCAACACGGTAGCTAAAGGTCTTGTTTGTGAGTGGTTGTTTCCTGATCCTCTCTGTTGAATCTTTGGAATATATTCAGAGATCAGACTGAATATTTTTATTGCTATGTGTATACATCCATCTGCCAGTGCTCTCGGATACATCTTCAGTGATGTTCCTGGGGTCATCGGGTCTTTCAATGTCATAACATCAGATGGAAGCAACTAGTCTTCTGGACACACGCTGGGGTCTTGATCAGTCCCAGGTAGGTCATCCAAAGGAGGGTTTATGATGTTGAAAGACCAGAAACACCTGATGATCCCCAGATGATCTCGAGAACATCCACATGAATATACTGATGCTACATCCTGCAAAACAACTCTTCTCAACTTCTTGGTAATGGGTGGATTTACCATCAAGCTTTTTAAAATCTTCCACTCCATCTTAAGGCAAAGACATGGCTAATCAAGTATCCGGGTCTCTGTCTGAGCGAACCTTTCAGTACCAAGACAGCCTGCCACCACTTCCTGTTCCATCACTGGAGGGCACTCTTTCCAAATACCTGGATGCAGGTAGGCCAGCAGCCGATCTGAGTAAACATACCAGGCTTTAGCCTGCAGAGCAGGAGGGTTCGGATTCATATTAATCGGTTGAATTGTTGAATTTGGGCAGGTTAAACATTAATTTGGGGAATGTTGAATGTCAAATGCTTCGGTTTACATTTGGATTTGGATTGCCTTAAAATAGGGATGAATGGAATTCAACATGTGATTTTGAAGCCCGCCGCATTGCATCCAATGACATAGAAACCCTTTATATGGGAAGCACTGAAGTGGAAGACTTAGACTGAGATCTGTGGACTGATTTATTTTCAGTGTGTCTACTGGGTGTTAATGCCACTTTTTGAGGAATTGCATCTGTGGAGAAAAGACAGAGAAGTTTATATTGCAAAGCTTTCTGTTTTTAGGAAGCCACTTTTTCCCTCTAAATCGTATGTATGCCATGTCTGTCCTCAGTGCATCCCTTTGCCTCGGAGGATGAATACCTGACTACAGTGGATATTGTGAAGAAATTTAAAGAGGGTGTCGGCAGAGACCTGCATCAGAGGCTTCTGAAGAGAGCCAGGAAGAAGAGGAATTGGGTATATCTGAAACTATGCATACTGTATTGTCCTCTGAAAGATGATATTTCCTCAGTCACAGACATTCACTTTGGCTGTTTGGTGTCTCCTCACCAGCTGGAGGAGTGGTGGTATGACAAAGCTTATCTGGAAGTCCGGGTCCCCTCGCAACTGAATGTCAACTTTGGGGGCCCAGCGCCCTACTTGGAGCACTGCTGGCCCCCAGCAGAAGGAACACAGCTGGAGAGGACCAGTGTTAGCACGTGGCACACGCTGCAGTACTGGAACCTGATTCGCACGTAAGACACACATATACTCATATACAGACATGGGATATGAATGGAAGGGGGAATGTCATTAGTTTTTCTCTGTGTGTGTGTTTCAGGGAAAGGCTTGACCCTCAGAAAGCTGGAAACATTGCATTTGATATGCACCAGTACAGGATGTTGTTCAATACCTGTAAAGTACCTGGAGTGAACAAGGATGTTATTATCAACTATTTTAAGACTGGTGAGATATTCTCTGTCTGTCATTGTAAATCTGTCATTATCTGGCCTTCATAAAGCACATTCTCAAATACATCTCATGCCTCTCATGTGTGCATGTCATTGTTGCATGTGTGGGTCTCATCACAGAGAGCGATGGCCTCTGCCCCTCCCATGTGGTTGTGATGTGTCGTGGCCGAATATTCACATTTGATGCAGTTTGTGATGGACAGATCCTGTCTCCTCCGGAGCTGCTCAGGTTTTCGGAATATACTTACAGCACATGTCACAATAAGTACTAATGAGATCTGAATACTTGACAGACGTATAAAGCCCCATGTACACTTGTGTCATGTAGATTTTTGTATACATCTTCAATAGACAGCTGAGCTTTGTGAAGGAGCGTTGTGAGGGAGAGCCAGAGGGAGATGGAGTTGCTGTTCTCACCTCAGAGGAGAGAACCCGTTGGGCTAAGGTGAGATTAAACGTACTGGTGTGTGTTTTCCTGAGAGCAAAGTGGAAGAGGGTAAAGACTATAATCACCACTTAATGTTTTACTGGACCGTATCTAAAATACTGTCATCTCTTCTCCACCCACCTTCTCTCCAGGCCAGGGAGCATCTGATAAGCATCGATTCAGCCAATGAGCAGATCCTGGAGACCATTCAGAGTGGTATATTTGTCTTATCTCTGGATGATTCCAAACCATACTCCACCCCAGAGAACTACACCGCGGTACGATCCAAGCATGTTTAATTTGTTGATTAATATGCAGATGAGTGTTTATCATGGAGCCATGGGTTTGACACTTTTGTAATAAGAAAATATATATTCTAATATCTATGAGGGTAAATTTGGCCTGAGCAATTGTGCTACTACACACAGCAGCAATTAACTTCAATAAAATACATAGTAGCTAACAAAACAGTACGGTGGTACACCAAAGACACAATGATAATAAATTCCAATCAACAGAGTTAGAGAGATGTGAAAAAATTGCACATGCCTTGGGAAATATGATAAAAGATACATACATTAATAAAATAATCTCAGTGTGTGACCATATATCCTTAACCCAGATGACCCTGGAGGCCCTTACAGGTGACCCTACCATCCGCTGGGGGGACAAATCTTATAATTCAATCGCTTTCTCAGATGGCACTTTTGGATCAAACTGTGATGTGAGTTTGGCTGTCTAAGTTCATATGCACCCTCACCGCCCCGCACACACACTTACTTGGTGCAGGCCATTATCTAGATTGTCTTTCTGTTATTCGCTTGGGTGTTACAGAACTTGAAAAAAAATCTGTGAACTGGCTTCACAGTGCACTATTTTCTTGATGTTCAGTATCATCTGTATGAGTAATAGTGAGGATAAAATACATGGTTATGTTATAGATTATGATGTACGGTAATATTTGGTAATCATAATCTTTTTCCTTCTCATTACAGCATGCACCATATGATGCAATGGTAATGGTATCTCTATGTTATTATACGGACCAGCAAATCAAAGCTACAGAGGGCAAATGGAAGGTAAGCATGCCAACTAATTTTTTTGACATGATTGGATTATGATCGCTTCTCATTTTGCATAGTCACATTTCATTCATATGTTATCCTATAATCACTTTCAAGATGAACATAACCTATGTTTTAAATGTGTGTTAAACTAGGGCTCAGACGCCATCAGATCCATGCCTCTGCCCAAGGAACTTGTGTTCACTGTGGATGATCAGGTCAGGATTGACATCAGCCATGCCAAGAACCAGTACCTGGAGACGGTGGGTGAACAGGAACAAACACTACACAATTAACCCCCTACAGCTCAATTATATCTGGCAGGTCAAAAGTCATAGTGTACAGCTGCTTTATCTCTCTCTCTGTCCTCTGTCTCTCTGTGTCTCGTTGTCTCTGCCCCCCCCCCGGTTTAATAGACACAGAATCTGCAGGTGGCATGCTACGCCTTCACTTCCTTTGGAAAAGCAGCCATCAAGCAGAAGAAGCTGCATCCTGACACTTTTGTTCAACTAGCGATGCAGCTAGCCTACTACAGAATACATGGGAGGTACAACAGCTTTCAACATATTACTGTTTTCTTTTATCTTTCACCACAATAGATCTTTCTGATGTTTAAGTGAGTTGACGTGCTCTCCGTCTCCTTTCAGGCCAGGTAGTTGTTATGAGACGGCGATGACTCGTAGATTTTACCATGGCAGGACTGAGACTATGCGACCCTGCACACTGGAGGCTGTCAGCTGGTGTCGAGCGATGCTTGACCATACATGTAATGTGAGTGTGTATGTGAGAGAGGGTTAAGCCTGATTACTGCATAAGTCCATCACAGCAAAACTAAATAATGGTTAAGTACTGAAAATGGCAGTGCAACTGAAATTTGATAAATTAAAATGTTTTTAGTTTATTGTAATCAAATCTGTTTGTGATTAAAACCCTGTCTGTGTGTTGATTTGGCATTTCAATTCAAACTTTTCCCATTTGTAATTTAACATTTAAAAAAAAGGCTCTTTAGCAAATCCTGCCAGTGATTGTTATCATTGCTCTTCTCTCAGGCTGATGCCAAGAGGAAAGCCATGCTCCTGGCCTTTAACAAGCACAACAAACTGATGGCTGAAGCCCAGAATGGAAAAGGTCTGTAATTTCAATTTGCTTTGTATTGGAGTAGTTTGTATCATATTTTCCCATTTGTTTAAGTATATGAAGATTTCTCCTTCTAAAGGGGCTTTAGTTCAATCCAAAAAAGGTAAATCATTTTGGTGCTATAAATTAGTCATTGGAGTATTATCATCAGCCCTTATAGGCCATAAAGCAGAGTATCATCTGAATAGCAGTGGGAATTTATTCCATGACTGTGTATAATTTGACCAAGAGGTAAATTATAAATAGAGAAAAGTACCATGCCCTGATATATGCCTTATTTAAGATCAGGAGATTTTGATGTAATATTATAAACTCCCCTTATTGTAGAAGACACATGTTCTTCCAGATAAGTAGGACTTTAGTTAAGAGAGCGCTAAGTTGGAGACACAAAAGTTACAATTTAGTCTCTCTGTTATGCAGTGATCAATGGTATAAAAGGCTGCACGGAGGTCAAGTAGAAAAAGCACAAATGTGGAATTGGTCCATAACTAAAAGAAAATAATTTATCACCCTAGTTATAACAGTTTCAGTGAAGTAACTGAACCTGAAACCAGATTGAAAAGGTTCATATCAATCATTTTCATCTATGTAGGTTGATACTCAACTCTCTAATACTTTAGAAGAGAATGGAAGATTCGAGACTGAGCAATAATCATCATGATACCCTGAATTGAGGTGTGGTTTCTTAAGTAGAAGATTGATCACACCTGTCTTAAAGGTACTGGACAAAAAATGTTGCGCAATGTTTGTGTCTGAAAAGGCCAGAGATCTTTAAAAAGTTTTAATGAAACAAAGTAATGTGTGGGGAGTATCAGTGGGACCTGTCCACGCTTGTTTTCTAATACTGATTAGTTTTGCATGCTGTTATATGATATCCTACCCAGGTTTTGACAGACATCTCCTTGGCCTTTATCTTATTGCCCAGGAGGAAGGCCTTCCTACGCCTGATCTCTTTATGGATCCTCTCTATGCCAAGAGGTACAGTCACAGCCATTAAACGAGTTAAGTCTTAGTTGGTAGGGTTTTTTTTAATCAAATGAACCGTTAAGGATGTGACTTTTTTTATCCAGTAAGCCACGTCACGAGTCAATGAATAGATGATTACAGATGAATAAAGATCTGAGTTTGGTTGTGCTGTCGAAAATGCAACGTGCATGTTAGAAAAGTGCAGACATTATGAATATAAGATAGGTTTGGGGGAAAGAAAGCTTAAATAAAACCTGTACAAGTAATGAAAAATTGATATGCGACATGATGTCTACAGATCTTTAGGTGATGATTACTGTATTGAAATTAGAGGTGCAAACAGGGGTCTTTTGGCCCCTTTCTATGGGCACCTGTGTGTGACTATGGGTCTTGTCTCTCTGCAGTGGTGGGGGTGGTAACTTTGTGTTGTCATCGAGTCTGGTGGGCTACACAACTGTTCTGGGGGCTGTGGTTCCCATGGTGCACCATGGGTACGGTTTCTTCTACCGCATCAGAGATGACAGGTAGGCGGAGTAGAGTGAGACATGTTCAGACACATCAGGCCCAGGTGGTACAAGCGTATTCAGATCCTTCCTGGACTGCTGCTTTAAAACAACCTGCCTGCATGTGTCTTTCCTCCAGGATCGTAGCTTGCATCACAGCATGGAAATCTGACTTGGAGACAGATGCAGAGGCACTTTTCCAGAACCTGCGTATCTCCTTCCATGATATGCTCCACCTGGCAACCACCTCTCAGCTGTAACTTGCTGCAAATTCTCAACGGAAAATCAAGATTGGAATACAGCCCAGTTTTAAAATCTCATATTTGGACACACTCATGGTCCATGAGCAAGTCTAGTTAATAAGTGACAACTAGCGACAGTCATGTTTGTGTTCTACACAGATCAATGCAAGAGCAAAGAATCAATGCAGCCAAGGATCAAATCCTCCAGTTCTGTCTGTTATTTCTTTTGTTTCTCATCACCAGTGGTGCCTTTCTTGTTCTGATTCTTGTAAACTGAATTTTAAATTTCAACAGTATTAAACCCAGCTTTACTGGAGCTTTTTTTCAGATCTGACATTTGATGGAGTCAGAGGAGTCGACTAGGACTTGAGACAGTTGCAGGACACAGCTTGTGGCTTGTTGAGAACAATTTTTAAAGATTTTCTTTTATCTCCCCCCACTCGAGCTGCCTACTGTGGGATATGTCTCTCTGATCCCCTCTAGAACATCAACAGGAAGGAGGAAGTGGTAGCATGTGTCTCCTCCAAGTCACATGACCACTAGCCCTCACTAGTCCACACATCATGGTCTGGTGGGGAAAGCACAGTGCTTGGCCGTCAGAGGAGAATGAAGCAGAGTACTTTCCCTTCACTTAACCAAGAGGCCTGGACGACCCAGAGGGGGACACTAGTGAACCCAGAATACTTTATCCAACCTAACCCCTATACCCATGTGAGGCTTAGCCAATTATGACCCACTAACTATGGACCTCTGGCTGTGGTTGGAAACGGTGCAGCTGGGATTCAAACACCCGACTGCATGACACAGAGATGTACTGAACATAG
>OMLC01035644.1:0-19436 GCA_900302585.1 Regalecus glesne
ACAGAAGTAGCACATTCGGGCAAGGACCTCAAACTTCCTTTTTTCCTGGCCACATGAACCAGCTCTGACTCGGGGATCTTGAGGTGATCCCAGGCCAGTGTGGAGATATAATCCCTCCACATTGTCTTCAGTCTCCCATGTTTTCTCCACAGGTATCGCTCTCAGTATGCCTGTCTCTCTATCATCATTTGATACCCCTGCTTAAATACACCCAGCTTTCCACCCTCCCTTTTCTATCTGTTCCTCTCAACATTATTTTAATGATGTTAACCGACAGCAAGGAAATGTACAATGCAGCACCAGAAACGTATGGATCACAAGTCGGGGCTAGATTTTGTTAGACACTGAATTTCATGTTTTGCTACTAAAAAATGAGAATCCAAATAGGACGTCAACACCATTATTCATTCTCTGTACTATTACTGGATTTATTAGATGCACACCTAATAGGATTTTTTCTTGCAACCAGAATTAGTAGAATTAAAATGGAACTCTTTCCACTGCAACTTTGGACTTTGTTGAATTGCATCATATCATACCATATTAGGGCTGAATCATATTATATCAATATTTTGGTTGCTTAAAGTGTTTCTACATCCCTTGGCTCATTTATCATGTATTGAGCTAAGACCTGAATCAGTCTCATCAGAGGATGACGTGCACATCCCTTGATATCAGCGGTAATCACTTACATTCACTTATGGCCAAACAGAAACGTTTTACTTGTTCTCAGAAAGTTCATAGTGCTGGTTTGAAATGTTACCTGACTGTTGAGAGTACCCCTGTGGACCAGCTGGTCCTGGTCCGGGTGGCTGAAAGCCCCCATGCCCTGGAGGAGGTGGCCCAGGGAAGGGTCTGCCCATGCCAGTCATCGGCGGGCCAGCCATAGTCATGCTTGTTGGGGGTGATTGTGATGGTGGCATCTGAGGAGACATGTGGGGTGATTGAGGGCCTGGAGGCATCGGTGGCTGACCCATGGCAAGAGGAGGAGCTGCCTGGAAAGGCTGCTGGGCAACAGAGCTAGTTGAAGGTGGGGGGCTTGACATGGGTCCTGGAAAAGACATGGAAAAGTTGATGCATTTACGTTTTCTCATTTAGCAGATGCTTTCATCCACAGCAACTCAAAAGAGTCTGCTATGGACATACATAGTTGTATGTCAGCCAACAGACATCTTGGGGCACAAATAATTATTGCATCATAGCCAAGAGCACATTTTATGTCAAGTGAAATCAATGCAAGTGTGCAACAGGGAAGATCAACAATAGTTGGGCCAGTAATATGGAATTCAAAATTAGCTGAACAATGCGACAACAACTATTGCGTTCATTCTTGGAGACCATCTTTGAGTTAAGGCAGGTGTGGTGGAGTGGGAACTTAGTCTATAGCTTTTCTTTACTGAAGTAAGCGAGTCTGCAGCCCTGATCAAGACAGGAGTTTATTCCACTATTATGAGGCCATGTGAAAAGAGAATCTGAACCTAGAGCTAAGCCTTTCTGAAGTGGGTATAGAAGCAATGCAGTAATTATTACTTGGTTTAGTAAAATGAGCCAAATATTTCTCTTTCTGTCTTTTTACTATAAACAGTTAGACCTAGACCTTGGACAGAAAAGACGGACAGAAGCATGTCATTGATCAAAACATAATTGGTAAACATGGATACTTAACTACACCTTTGCCTGTTGTTACTGTTGCACCCTACTGAAACTACAATGAGCACATGTAGATCTGTGATAAGCCAACTCACCATAGTTTCCTATGCTCATAGCACCCATGTGATTGGTGACCTGCTGTGTTGGAGGTGGGGCCTGTGAGGCCATAGTATGGTATGGAGACTGAGGAGGTTGGCCATAAGCTGTAGAAACAGCTGGAGGAACTGGGTACCTGAAAAATGAAAGCAACAATTAGCCGAAGAGTTAAGACTATGGCTGATTGTTGCAAAGTGTATTTTACTGTCAACACATGTTTACTCACGGCATCCTAAATTGTTTCTGCTGAGATTCATATTAAGCAACTTTCCTTGGAGGAATTATCAGTGTATCTTTTGCTTTGAACAGATTTATTTATGCAGCCTACAAACACAGATCATGATCGTCCTATGCTGATCATAATCTTCCCTCTTTCGGTTTTAAGAGTCGTATTCTTACCTTTGTGGATGAGCACCATTTTGCTGGACATTTGGACTGTACTGACTGGATACTGGTGGTAGAGGCATACCAGGAGCAGAGGACACTGGTGATTTCATCATTCCTATTGGGGTTATGTTGCCATATAATATATATCAAAATACATACAGATTTGTATGATCTCCTGTGTATAAGAGGACATTTTAGCCATTCTTCATCCAAAACCATTAAGTGACTTTAGATAAGGATTAGCAGACCATCTTAAGCACTGTGGGATGGTGTTTTTCATTGTTAACTTATGTCAGAGTGAGAGAGAGGTCTGTTTTATGTGTAATAACTAGTCCCAGCATCGTGGGGGTAAACACTAATTTAGATGGAGCATGAGGGATTAAGGCCGAATGCCCTTCCTGATGCCCCGTGGTGGGTTTCAATCCACATCATTTAGCTTGTCTGTTCCCGAAGCGCACACTCTACCACTGAGCTACCATGGCCTCCAAAACATGCACTATGGATATACATTTCATACTCGTATAACGTAAGACAGTCCAACTGCATTAGGTTGAAACAGTTGGATCTCAGGGATGTAAATGAATTGCACAGCAGTAAGCGACTTCATACATTAGTAAATGGACTGCAGCCTATAGTGATCTATACTTTCCAGTTAGCAAGACTGGGCCTGTCATGTTGCTCAGGATGAAAATCAAAACACAAGACTGCACCTGCTGGTGGAGCAGAGAATGCCTGTGGTTGTCCTCCATAGTGTCCATAAGTTGGTTGGGTGGGACCAGAGCCAAAACCAGCTTGGTAGCCCCCCATTCCAGACTGGGCCTGGGAGTATGGGGGTGCGGCGACATAACCTTGTTGACTCATTTTGCTGAGATTAATTTTATGGTCTTCTCATGCCAAGACAAATGGGTTCTCAAACAACCTGTGAAGTTGAAAAGAAGCCAAATAGATTCAGTCAGATCCCTATGTTGCATTTTTGTTGTTGCAGTAGATACCAAAGAACAAGAAAGTGAATAGAATGACTTCTCTTGAGAGGCTCTGCTTGTAGTCTAAAGCCGCGTCTTTCCTCACAACATGTCTTGTGAACTTTATCTCAACTTGAATGACAACACTATTGCTTGGATTCAAACTTGAGGAAGCATCAATATGCATAAGGAACCTTTGACAGGTTAGTCAGAGATAGGCAGTCCTATATTTGATAACAGCCCTAAATGACTCTGCACGCGTTGTCTGTTTCTCTCTGCTATCAGCAATATGTGTACTCAGCAATAATAACTGATAATAATAACACATTCATATTATACATATCATTTATGTACCATGGTTGAAGCTAAAGTAAGGCTAGGCACCATCCATTATAAAACAGATCTGTAATGCGCTCAGTGTTTGACCCAGCTTCTAGTAATAGCATATTTTCTAAACAC
Source organism: Regalecus glesne (assembly GCA_900302585.1). Lineage (NCBI taxonomy): Eukaryota > Metazoa > Chordata > Actinopteri > Lampriformes > Regalecidae > Regalecus > Regalecus glesne. Next base: position 3,555 of record OMLC01035644.1, read on the forward strand.
TATACGTGTATTATGACCCAGTCCTGTACACGGTTAACCTTATGAAAACAAGGGTCCTGTGTTAATCAAGGATGCCCAGCTTTTGAGAGGTGAAAAAAACAGCTGGAGGAAAACCAGATGTTACAGCTGTGCCATGGTAACACCTCAAAATAAGAAATGGTAAATGGAGAAGGCCCGGGCAGTGTCAATAAGATGAGCAGGGTGATCAGATTCGGTTGATGTCATCAAGACAGTGGACGGTCAGAGGAAACAGTTGATGGCACAAGAGCCACCGTGGGTTTGCACTACCCAGGATTGCCACGTCGAACACCGCTATGATGGCTTTAAAATCCGAGCATCCCTTCCTCCCATCTTCCACAACTTATACACGGGCCATTCGACACACACGCCGTCCTTAAAGCGTTGTGAAAACGCGGTACCGTTTGGTTAAAGGACTGTAGCATGAGACACCCGGTGTTTGCTAGCTGTTATTTACACATATACAGGTATGAACACGGAAATCGTGACTAAAGTTTCCCTTGCAGCAGCAGATCCTTCACTGTTGTCAACAAGGCGAGAGAAAAACGACAAATAAATTGACCCCCGGGTGCAGTAGGAGACGCTCTTCCTGGCTGTCTTTGGTAAAGTTTCATTGATTACGTGGATTTACCTGTATTGCGGGCAGTAGTGATCAGGTCGTCTCCGCTGTGTATTTCCGACAGAGAGCAGAGTGCCACGTCAAACTCGGCTATCGCGCCGGTCCCTATCTTACGCACTGGAAGTCATGGTGGACAGTGCGCATGCGTGATCCTGTGGGAACCCTATACGTCAGAGCGTCCTTGTGCGTCCGTTGCATTGCATTAAGTACAGGATTTGGATGGACAGTCAACACTACGATTCTTTTTTAAAAGTTGCTTTAGACGCTCTCGAATATTATCTGAGCAAAAATTGCTGAATGATTTGTCCGGCGTATGAATCTGCTTTTTTTGCCATTCACTTTGCCCATTAGGTATGTTTTCATAACTCAATGAAAAGGCACATGTGGTGTGCATACCTAGCCAGGGTCGGGATCTGAAGGGCCAGATGTTCGAACCCACCGTGGGACATGTGGAAAGGCGTAACCCCCCACACACCCGTCTAAATGCGTGTCTACCCCTACAACGTGGGGACGAATAGTGAAACTCATAAGTGGACCTCTCCCAGACCGGTCGTTGTGCAATGGGCTGACGTGTTGTCATGTTTTCACAGATGTCGTCAGCTGTCCTTCTATAGAGGTGATTAGATATAGAGACGGGACACCAGTATTTCTTCACATGTGAATTGGAGGATGATAGTGTAATAGCGATATAGTGATGATGGATCATGTTGTTGATCACCGATGCAGCAAGTCACCTAACTATGTGATGAGGGCTGTGGTTGTTTAAGGACACTGCCTGGGATACAATTAAATGTTGTGCATGTATAGGCCTTATCCGTCACATGATATGGATTTTACTGATAGGTCTCTGCATGACTAGAGATTCACAGAGACAAGGGGAGAGCTCAGAGGAGAGATAAGAGATAAAATATGTCAGCGACTCTACCACCGGGTCACATAATCTGAACGGGGTCACAGATTTCCCCGTAACACCGGCCTGGACACAGATAATTCAACAGGTCCATGTGAGCCCCAGTTGAACCGTGGGCGTGTCTATGCGCCGTGACGTATGGCGGCGGGCTGGACTCCCGGCTCCTTCACAGATGATGGGGAATGAAACGGCAGCGCTCAGGTCTCTCTTTGCACAGTGCTACCGCCGGTCCGGCTGACAACTGGATGACTTTACCGTGGAGGTCCGCGGAGGAGATGTGCGCATAGCATGGGCACCGGGGATTACTTTTGCGTGACGCTGCGTGGCGGGGCGCCCTGGGGATTCAGCCTGCGTGAAGGAGAGGGGGATACTTACAGATCTCTACAGGTTTTCCAGGTACCTCAGTTTCTCTCTTTTTATTTCCCCAGTGGTGTTTTCAAAGGTGTTTCCTCCATAGCTTTCACGTTTTGTTTCCTGTCTTGGGCTTGTATATTTGACTCAATATGGTGGTGAAAGGATTTGATCAGTGCTTTTGTCACTAGGGAGCATCTTTAAGTAGTCAGAAAGAGCCAAAGTGAACTCTAGTGTCAAAAATGAAATTTAAAAATACTCCATGTAAAATCAATATCAAGTGGACTCGTGTGAAGCATTAACTTTGGTTTGAATGCACCAAATGGCTAGAAAGTGTTGTGTTGGTTGTGGCTCTTGAACCAGCATCTTCCCCTGTGCTGATGGTGATTCCGAGCGTCACGCACACTTTACAGATAGCAAACTCATCTGTTGTTTGGCTTGCAGTCTAAACTGCCCAGGCATCAACTGATGCTATCTGAGTTTGGCTAATGTGTTGCTTAAGACAGGGACTTGGCAGAGGGTTTATTTGGAGGGATCCGTGTCCCACATTTTTGTGCGCGTCGGTTCTGTTTTGTGTGAGGTTCCCTGTTGGGACCCTTATATGGTCAAGGACCGTGTGTTAAACTAAGGGCACCGTGATCCCTTATCAGCCATGAGGATTTCACCAATAGGTAAACCCAATATGCCTACACACATAAGGTTAAGGAAAAAATGTCTACAATCCCTATTTAGGATTTTTCCCCATAAACTGGACACTTGAAGCAGAAGGCAGTGTGGTATATAAATGTAATTGCACATGTCCAAACAGACATTTGAAGTGGCCATGCATATCCGTTTCCCCCCTACAACATGTCTGATTGTCTCTATAGCCACTTTCAAATGTGTTACGCATGGAAACCTTTCTGTACCATCTAAAATGTGTATCTCTGTATGCTCTGCAGAATTGATCAGATCAACATCATGAAGAGAATCTACTCAAGTTAGATGTGACTTTAAGTTGAGTGGGAAATTATGTTCTACAGGATGCATGAATGTATTGCTCTTAAGATAACTAGTTGGACATGCAGGTGATGATAAGTAATGTCCCTTAGCTGCCCCATGAAGATCTATTGGTGCATACAGGTCATTCAATATAGTTGGATCTCTGAGGGCGAGACTCTGAGACACAAGTGCACAAACATTGTCATAGCCAATGCTAAGGAGAGAGTCTATTCTTCATCCTTGACACACTTTGTTCACTCATGGAAGCATTTTTCCATCGCATTTAATCATAGTTATGCTGCCTTTTTACGTTCTCAAAATTAGAAACGCGCACACACACACACACACACACACACAGGACTTGGCCTTTGTCAAATACAGTTTTCTATTTACTGTGACACATTGCAAGTTTCCTTTCATGTGCATGCTGTGCTGCTATAGAAATTGCAGGTGTCCATAGATGATAACACTGTGCAGATGCTGCATGTTATTACCAAGTGGGCCTGCTTGCTATAAAACCTTTAGACCTGCAGTGCCATAGCTTATCTTCAGATGAAACACCCTTCATGTTTGATATGCAAAATATTACAGTTCAAGTTCAGACTCATGGCCTAAGAACAAAAACCACCATGTCCAAGTCAAAATAGTTTGAATCGGGTCATCTGAACTTAGATTTTTTTTTAAACAGGAGGCTATTTCAAAGTTTTTTTATTCTTTTATTTAAGTTGACCTAAGAGTGATGTTTAAGTGAATTCAAGCGATGACTTATAGGCTTGTTGTGGACTAATTATCATGAATGCAGTCTCATCAAAACACTTTAGTTCAGTTTATCTCCCAAAATGTGCAAGATTCAGACTTTGAAAACTATCCATGGATGATAATGATGTTTCTTTTGCCTTGCCAAGTTTTAGAGAGAGAGAGAGAGAGAGAGAGAGAGAGAGAGAGAGAGAGAGATACACACAGGCAGTGGATTGCACAGCTTTCCAAACACTCCCAGAGTGGCCCCCATGAGGAACAGTCACAAGTCCTTGGAAGATTTTGGAAATCTTTCGTCAGGCTGTCATTCAGATGGTAAGAAAGTAGTAAATGTTTTTCCTACACTGCATTCCAGTTACATCAAAGCCAACCCGAAGGAGGGGAAAAAAGAATCCCATCTACGACCATGTGTTGCTATATCTGTTAATGCACAAAATAAGACATTTAGTGATCCAATGACGTAGTCTTGTAAAGTTTGTCAGCAGATTCTCTTTAGCTGAATTATTGGGTGTAAAATAGTCCTTTTTATTTCACGGCGTAACAAACTGCACAGCTCATGCTTGTTTCAGAAGCTCATAAAAGTCTATGGAGTTGGTATTGAGAGAGTGGGAGAGATCATCTGCATATCTCTGACCTTACAAGCCTGGCATTTGGTCAGTGGTATGGTCTAAGATGAAAGGAATCCCTCTGTTTTTCCTTTCTATTTCTCCTCTGGGTGAAAAAACATGAACATTACCCTCAAACTCAATCTAAGCCTATGTCCCGCCCCCCCCAACACGGGGATGGACTAATAATGACACTGCTAGCTTCAGCTTTATAACTGCACATGTCTGGAGTTGCTGATCGGTTGTTCTGATCTCCATCAAACCAGATTGATATTGAAAGGTTTTCCAAACAGTTCACGGCTGATTTATTTGAAGTGAGTTTCTCAATACCATTTCAGGAAACTTAATGTTTGTTAGATTCAGATACAGTGGTAACGGTCCGCCATGTAGTCCCCGGCTGAGTCACGAACAGCTTCATTTAGTGGTTAAAGTCACTCTATCCTACCACACATACTTTGGGGTACTATACTGGCTTTCAGGTACAGTTCCCCCCAAAATCCCAAATACTTTTTATTTTATTCTCTCTTACCTGTTGTGCTATTCCTCCATCTAGATCATTTTGGTGTGAGTTGTCGAGTTTTGGAGATGTTGGCCTTCTCTCCAATACAGTGGAACTATGGCACTTGGCTTGTGTTGCCTAAAGTGCCAAAAAAGTTATTTTTTAATTTATTTTTTAACTCACCAGCAACGTCTTGACAATTCATGACCCGGTTTCTCAAAATAACCCACAGATGTTATTGAGAGCAGTTTCATGCAGGAACTATTTTCTCAAACCAAACTACACCTACATGAAACTGCATAGCAACAAGGTGTGTAGATTAGTTTTGAGCTGCCGGGTCATGAGTTCAGAATCAGATTCAGCATCTGTTTGTAGGTTTTCACATACATGAAATTAGACTGGTTTCATGGCTCTCACAGATACTTAACAAAGAACAATAACACAACAATCTTCAGATTATATGCATGAGATTTGACTATATACAGGTGAAAATAAGAAAGAAATGATGCAGAGTATGTATTAGCATATCACTGAGGCTACCATCCACGATTCCATCTTGATGACATGATCTTGGAAAGAGACAATGCAGTTGAGTTTTTCTCATTTCACTTTTGATGTTTTGAGCAACACAAGCTGATTGATATTCCAGCTCAAGTCCAGTTCCATCTTATTCAACCAAAGGCTGATGTCTCTAGCTGATATCTCCAAATCTCGGCATATCACACCCAAGCAATCTTGATGGATGGCTAGCATTGCATACGAGTAAGGGGGAAAATGTGTATTTTTTATTTTGGGGGGGTGAACTTTTATTTTGAACGTTGTTGTTATGTTAAATATGTAATGGATATGGGGGGATTTTCTGGAACTAGAAGGAGAGTACTTGCAGAAAAGTGCCCCCTCTTTCATAATGACCCTGTGAAAGCTAGCTTCAGCACAGCTCAAATATTTGCCTCCAACAGCTAAACATGACGTGTCTTTCGTGTGCCTGACTCTTTAGACGTGACAGATTTTGACCCCGGTGCTGCAGTGTAACTCATCTGGAAAGCATAACTCTGACCATGCCTCCACACTCGCTCAGTAAGGAGGAGAGAAGGCAAAGGCTGTCAGGTAGATGTTAAAAATGCAAACATACCAAGATCATGAGAAATACTTTTTAGGTGGAGATACTCCCGCGTCTGATAAGACGCAGGGTTTTTCTTTTTTCTCCTCAAAGAGGGATGTGTTTCTTGATAGAGAGTGATTGATCAGCCTACTGACAGGCCGTCCAAGGCAATAATATGAGACATCCACTTTCAAAAGCCCACAGCCATATAAGGGAAGTTGTTTTTTCCTCATATTGGGAGTTCTGGCACCAGTACAAAGTGGGTGAAGTCATGACCCACTTCCTTTTTAAAGCTACAGAGCTACAACATGTTAAAAAAAATCTGACCAGATTTCATTTAATCAGTGATCTGAATCCGCTTTTTTTGTTTAGTATTTATCTAGCAAATGGGTTTTGTGCCATGCTTTCACAGCACATCCTGCTAAGGATGATATAGACATGCATGTTTCACAAGAAGTGGGAAAAGTTTCATTATGGTCCCACAGCTATTTTCAATGAAGAGGTTCTCAATCTTGGCCTTCTCATTGCCATATTTTGTTATCACAGTATAAAAACAGGCCCTGGATGGACTGGAAACTTGTCCAGCGTATTTCTCTGCCTTCTGCCCAATGACCACTGGGATAGGCTCCAGCAGATCCACATCTATCTATCCATCATCAACTGCTTATCCTGGAGTGGGATCGCGGAGCCATGCCGGAACCTATCCCTCATTGGATGAAAGGTGGAGAGACACCCTGGACCTAGAGGACACCACTCCATCTCAGGAATTGAGCACTCAGGGTTTCAGTCTGCTGCTCAAGGACACCTCGGTACATTTTGTGCAAGGACCGTTAATCAAACCACCAATCTTTCGATTACAACATGACCGACCTGCCTCCTGAGCAATAACTTCCCTTTATTTTGAACATGTTAACATAAAATACATCAAGTCAAATACAGCATGCTGAGAATGCTGGATGAACTTAATTTAATGAACTCTAGTAAGTTACCCAAATCAGCATCTGGGAAAGAGTATGATTACTACAACAGTGCTGTTGTAGCTTGACAACAGAGTTCATTTTGTAGCTACGCTACAGCCTAGCTTGTCCAGTCTTTAACCAAGCAGAGAGGGCCCTTGTTGCTCATGCTTTCAGTCCTGATGATGCTCCATAGGAAACCCATTAAGGTACATCATATGCCAAATGCCACACAGGCACATTCATTTAAACCGATGCTTCCTGAGCAAACCAAGCTTCTCCTTCGATCATTGTGTGAGCTCTAGAAATGCCCACTACATTTCAGCAAGACATCAACTTCCCATTTCAGTGGAAAAGCATGTTTTCATTTTATGGCTAGTTTACTTCACCTTTAATTAGATCTTAAAGTGGTCAAACAGTTTGGTTTCTTAGCAGTAACATGTTTACATCAATAGAATGAGCTGAAAGCAGGATAGAGGAGAGTGAGACGCGGTAGCTTTCTACCCCTCGCCGTGTGATTGCGACCTGTAAAACAAACGGAAAATGTGTCAGCCAAGCATTACGTAGGTTTGAAGAGTGTCTCCTTTTGGCCACATCATGATGTTTAACTGTCATATTACATCCTACATAATTTAGGAGTTGCCATGTTTTTAGGATTGCCCACCTAGTGTGGGCCATGTAGGTAGCTGAATCATTTTTAGCTCACCACAGGCTGTGGTATATACTGTGATTGCATTACAGCTAAGGGGTGTTGTTGGGCCCAGATTGAAGCAAAACACTTACCAAGTATGGCACATGAAAGATCATTTTTTATTAACATGTTCATAAAACACTGTTAGTACATGGAAGTAGGCCCCGTTAGGTCCGAGGCAGTTGCTATGCAACGTATACTAGCAGAGTGATGCTGAAGTGTGTGAAGGAATCTGACGGCGTTGTATAGAGATATAATACCATGGCTAACAACCAGTCAGATTCCTTGATCTGGACTATCTATTTTAGAAAAGCTGAATTAAAACAGAGCTTAGATGGCACAATTATTATGTTTGGATAAGCCAAATGTATGACAGCTATTGCTCAGAAGTTCCAGGCTGTATCTGCTTAATTTGAATGTTGGTTGACTATCTGTGTATCTTTGTGTTTAAGGGAAAGAGGATGAGAGAGGTTTCCCCTCCTTTTTTGGATGATAAGTGGTGACCGTGGCAGTCCAGACAAAACCCTCTTCCTAACAGTGAAGCGTGAGTCTAAATAGACAGTCTCAAGGGAGGCCTTATACGGCCTGATTGCACGCAGCGGAAGCTTAGAACCCTAGGGATGGAGGGGCAAGGGTTTTATCATAAAGTTACTAGCACTGAAGAGTGACTCATAAATTATTTTATTTACAAAGTGAGTATATACACTCACATACACCACTGCAGTGTCCTGTCACTGAGGTCAAGGATGGTCCCTGAAGAATAGCCATTGTAAAACATGCAGAAGTGACTTCCTCTGATTATTAGCATACCAAGATAATATTGAAACCAGAACATGAGCTGAGACATTCAATCTCTTGACTTTGATAACTATGTGATGTAGCTGTCGGTTACTTTTACCCACATGTCTTGTTTGTGTCAGATTCACTGTTATGGTCAGCCTTGGATAATACTGAAAAAAGGCTGACAGCGAAACCTTTTAGTCATTTTAGCATTTGAAGCCTAACTAGGGATGGCATAGCTCAGGAGGTAGGGTGGTCATCTAGTAATCAGAGCTTTGTTGGTTAGATCCTGCCTCAGCAGAAAGTGTGTTTGGTGGCCTTGAGCAAGACACTGAACTGAACTGCTCCCGGAGCTCCACTGTGTGGAGGCTGCATTCACTGCTCCTATATATTAGGATGGATTGATAGTAGAGAAAAAAACTCCACCGGCCTTGGTTCATGGGGCAAATTCTATAGTTCTATTCTATTCTTGGAATAAGGGGGAAAAGGTGTCTTGTAATCCTCTAACACTGGTTGCACACTGCCACCTAGCGAAAAAGTTGTTTAACTGCAGATACGATGATGAACACAGATGAAACACTTAATATGAGGGAGTGTTTGAGTCAAATCTCTACATGAATGTCCTGCACAAAAATAAACGATTGAAAAATTAGATAGCATAAGTTGGTTTCTTAACCATCCTTGATGCTGCAGTTTCCTCCTGTTGGCTTTTATATGTATTTTGCAAAACATATTATTACAATTTACGAATAGATACCATAATTTAGAAAAAAAACATGGTGGCGTATTATTTCTATTTTTCCTCTCAGTTCATGGAAGAGAGAGAGCGAGAGAAAATGGATATGTGAAACTGTAATATAAAGATCCACAGGATCTGTAATATAAATATCATTATAATTATCATTTTAACTTGTTCCTTGTTTCTCAGGGGTCACCACAGCACACAAGAGCCAGATTACAAATTACAGAGCTAATGGTCCCCACTGGTCTTGCAGTATATGATCTATTCTGTGATATGTGATTTATATGATCTACTCCTCGAGGGACCTAGAAAGGCAGAGAATAGTGTTGTTTAGTCTGTGTTTTATTCTGTGGGGGGGTCGCAGTAGCTCAGGTGTAGAATGCATGCTTCAGGGAACTGATGAGCCATAGGCCGCAAGTTCAAACCCACCGTGGGGTGCTAGGATGGGCATCTGGCCCCAAAAATCCATCTAAGTCCCGTGTCCACCCCCATAATGTGGGGACTAATTCGGACACGTAAAACAGACCTCTCATCCTGTATAAACAACATCCATCCCGAGAGAGAGAGATCCCACCTCTGTTGCTCTCCATGATATTTTCTCCTATTAAAGGGTTGTTTCTTATAAAGGAGTTGTTCCTTATCCAATGTGAGGGTCTGAAAACAAGATGTTGTGTTTGTGTAAAGTCCACTGAGACTAATTTGTGATAATGGGCTGTATAAAAAAAAATGGACTTGACTCGACTCAGCTGGTGCACTGTTCATAGAGTCTAGAGATTCCCATAGAAAATCAACGCCCTGCTTGCCTGTGTTTAAATGACAGCATTAGACTGAGAGCTATTTACCTGATTTATGAGGTTATTCTGTTAGCCTACAGTGTCGGTATGGATCAAAAGGAGCATATAAATACTGCCCATGTAAGGCTCCATGGTTACAGTTTTGTTTTGGGAAAGGTTTTACGATATGACCTCACCTTGTAGAAAGTCTTCTCTATTAGGGTCGGGACTACAGGAGGTTGATTTGCATGATAGCAGTGCAAACGGTCACCGAACTCAATCAATGACTGAAAATCATTAATGTACATGTTTTCATATACATGTACTTACATGCATAAACATTTAAGTTAACTACCGTGTTGACCTCGCTATTTTACCAAAGGAATCATTATGAAGGTTTAGCAAGAATGAAACTGCAACTTGAGTAACTGAGCATTATTACGGAAAGGATCCTGAAACGGTCCCATTGTTGGGAGATCTGCCAGGCCACACTGACCTTCCTCACTCCCTCCATCAACCATTTACAGATTGCAGCACTGGCAACATTCCTTGACATAGTCTCTGCATCCATTTCTCTGAATTATAGTGTTCTGAAATAACAGTTTATCCCCTGGCTATAACAAAAAAAAGGCCTTTTTGTGTTGAGTTCATGACATGTCTCTCCTCACTAAATCCTCTCGTTAATGAAGCGTTTTATTGGTCTCACAACCCAATTACAAGAGAGAAGAAACCATGAAGCCATTAGTTTAGCTGTATACAGAAGTGCTCTTTTTGAGCAGGGGTCTACAGAAAGCCGTCCCACCGCCCACTAATATGCAGCTGCATGGTTACAACTTCATCTGGCATGACTTTCTTCTTATATTCTCATACAGCAAGTCTTGGTTAGTGTGGAGGCTTTCTTTTTCTATGGCTCTACATGAATAGTGAATTGTTTTCTGTTCACCACTCTTTACATTCCACAGATCTTTCTCAGTACATGTACAAAGTATATACAATTTCATTTCATGCTTATGAATACTCCATATGAGAATGGGAACGATGAAAAGTTCATGAACTTACATGCAGTTTCTTTGGGATGGTGGTGGCGGTTGTTATCTGGAATCAATTGTTTGATGCAAAGTACTGGGGTTTCAGGCTGTACATGTTTGTTACTGGTTTCTCGACTTGGAGCGTAAATGACATTCCCACATGCCTGATTCCCCTCCTCCAAAATGAATTATTTGCCGTTTGGTCTTCCGGGTAGCCTCCAGTTGATCTGCGGAGGCCTCCCCACATGGCATCTGGCTCGATGTGAAACAAGGACATCTCTTTACCTGTGCATGTGTGGTGAGATCATTCCTTTTCGATTCCAAGAGCAGCCGACACTATTTGTCAAAACGATGGAGTCAGAAATGGTGCTATATCTCAGCCATGCTGGGAAATAACATTGGATTTTTTTCTCAAGATTCCCTCATGAAAATGCACAATGGATTAGCTGGCACTGTTTATAACCTCATGTAACCCGTTGTTCTTTAACTTGTTGAACAGAAACTGGAATCATGACTAACGAAGCTCATTGGTACAATTAGGCAAGTGAATGATCAGGCTACTGACAGTGTTTCAATGCAACTCATGCCGTCTGCCCATAAAGAGTTGTATTGTTTTATCTAAGTGTGTGTGAATGTCGGGGGTGATCCTCACACACGAGACACCCTCGCTACGTATCTAGTTCCATTCCTTAGGTTTTGATGTTTTTGGGCAGTATATCTACAGAGTAAGGTCTACTACTGTTATCGAAGTCTTACCCAGAATTCAACATGTCTATTTTTTTCTGCTACATGGGGTTCAGATGTGGAAGTATGTTGAGGGAATGGAACATGCTGTCTCAACAGGACTATGATGTTGTGTGGTCAGGTCGGGCAGAAATATAAAACATTTGGTCGAGGCAAAAGTGTGAGACATTTTGCCTACCCGTTGACAGATTTAGAGGCATGGTTAAATGGATGACACAGTAACTTTAACTGTAAGCTCTATTTCTAAGAGCTAATGGCCTGGACTTAGCAGAGCCATAAGAGAATTTCAAGTCCTGCCAATAACCAAAGCTTGATACCCTGCTTGCTTGTAATACTATATCTTGAAGACATAGCACGATGTCTCATTGTGAATCCACAACCATCCTCGTTATCGAACGACGACATTTTGGATACAGTGCTCCATCCAATTTTGCAATGCTGAACCTGCTGTCATATTCTGTTCTTTCTTTGGTTTGCTGATGTCATTCCCAGGTGGAGGCCGGTGGAAGGGCCCTCCTGGCAGGCGTGCACGATGGCGACGAGGTGGTGTCAGTCAATGGAGAGCCTTGTGCTGATCTCAACCTCACACAAGCACTTGGTCTCATCCAAAACTCCTCTGACTGTCTGCAGCTACTCGTCAAAAGGTAGCACTGATCAGCCTTTAACTTTTTAAGAGGTGACATTAGTATGGTCAATCTATCACTGATCATCCATTAAGACATATATCACTGGTTATATTACAAGTACTACATCTGTGTGTGTGTGTGTGTGTGTGTGTGTGTGTGTATATATATATATATATATATACACATTCAGAGGTCAAATTGGGAGTTTTGAGTTAGGCAAGCCCAGATTAATAGGGGGTTGGTGAGTGTGTATGCATGCAGAATATTTTTCTTCATAAATAATAATAATAATGATAATGATAAAGATAAAGAAACGATCTGTCAAGGATAACAAATTGTCAATACTTTTTAACAATGCATTATATTTTCCTCATTCCCATCCATATATGTAAGGGGCCTGCGGTAGCTCAGTGTGCACTTTAGGAATTGACAAGTCAGAGGCTGTAGGTTCAGACACGCTGTGGGGCGTCAGGAAGGGCATCTGGCCTTAATCCCCCCAAGCTCCAAGTCTATGTCCACCCCCCACAATGTAGGAACTAATAAGGGACATGATATTTAAAATAGACCTCTCATCCATATAGGTAAAGCAGTCCATATAGTTTTAGTTTATCAGATTCCACATATATCGATATGGTAAACTCAGAGTAGAGGGACATCGTTGTCTGCATGTGAATGTTTAAACTGACTTGTCTGATGGTGGTTTATTGTGCCACTGACTACTGAGGAAACATACAACATCTAGATATTGTTAACGATTAAAGAAAAGCTTGATCCTTCCGCCAAGTTATACTCACATTGGACAGAAATTTGCTTATAGGCCTCCCTTATATTTGTGCCATGTGGACGTTTGCACAGTGTGGGGCACTGCCAGATGGGAAATATTAAACTCTTTTACCAGATTCTTCATATCATCTTATTTGAAAAGGGCATTGTAACTAGCCAAACAAAGAAACATCATATGTGTGGTATATCACAAGATATGTGAATGAAGAAAGGGCCCATGCACACTTGGTCAAAGTTAACATATAGTTTGTCTCCCATCTAACCAGCCAGAAAAACAATGACTTGTAGATATATGAAGAAATGAACTCCAGGAAACCATTCACTAATACTGTAATGGTACTTTGCACTACCTACATTGCAATCGGTGTCTGTGTTGACCCATAATCAGGCCATGTGGTACACTATGTATTCTGCACACAAGTCAAAGGATTACTGCACCATCATATTAGCATTTAGACAACACATTTTATAACCTTGGGTTGTCCATATAGTTCAGTGAACCACTAACGGCGTGTGTGTGCGTATGTGTGCCCATCCAGCCGTATGTGGTTTTTATGGGGGAATATGTGTCAGTCATGTCGTTGACCTTCCAAGTGGCCTGGCAAGTATCAAACCAGCTGTTACAGATTTCTGTGTCCGATCAACAAGCAGCTGTTCTGCCATTACTCAGTAAGCATTGTGTGTCAGTCTTCATTCTCCATATCGAGATGACCTTAAATGTCAGCCCAAATACTGATGCATGCCCATATTAAAAGTAATATTTAGGGCAGTAGGGCACATTGTTGTTTTGAAGGGAGGTAGAGTTACTTTTAATCATCTGTAACACTATACTGCCACAAGTGATGCACAAAATGTAATTTAATTCCATTCTGTTGTTTATTTACCTGGAAGGTACGTGCACAGTCAATATTGGGTTTCTCAGACTGTACAAAGGTCCCTATGGGTCCACATTCACAGTCTGCAACCAATTTGAATTCATTCTAACAGCAGTTATACTGTACAGGAGGTGCACTTCTCCCATTTTGGAGGCAACATTTGTGACTTTCATGTAACAATCATATTTTTTTTATTTTTTTTCATCTCCTCAGCATTTGGAATCTGATTTAAATGTACATGTTATGGAATTCATATACCTTCATGTTGTATGTGTGCACCAGATTTCACTTCAAAAGGGAAAAGAGTTGCATGACAAAATATTAACTGCATACTTTGTGTTTTCTGGTTTCAATGGTAGAAGAGATAGTTTGTCATCTATTATTTTAAATGATGCTCATAAAACGTGATTCTGATCTCCCCTTCTGTCAAAATACAGTATTGTCATTCAACATTTCACATTAAATTATTAATATTTCTTGACATTATCAGTGAAGATGGCAGAAAATATCATGTGTAAATGTGTGTGTGTGTGATAGAAGAACATGAGGTCCCTTTTCATGTGTCCTTGATCAGCCTCCGTGTCACGTCATGGTGATAGGAGAACATAATAAAACAAAAAGTCCATTTGACTTCAGCTTATTGATTGTAATCACAAGTCATGGCATTCTGTTTTCTTTTTTTCTTATTCCTTGGTGACCTTGAAGGTTGAAAATAAGCAGAGATCCATTGAAATGTGATTCCATGTTGGTGTATCAGTTTAAATAGTTAGCTTGAGAGAAGCAGATTGAGTTGGCTTTGTTGAATTGACTGCATGAAGTATTAAACATTTTGAGACAGGGTGGTTAAATTTGGAATAATGAAGTATGTAAAGCCACAAAATATGCAAAATATTGCACACTAATATTCCTCTCACCTCTTGTAGACACACCTCCGGACATTTTGAATCCAAAGCGACATACTGCAGGGAGAGTTCACCTGCAGGAGAAGTTTTGGCGACCACCACCCTGCTCATCCCAGCCTCCAGCCAAAAGTCCCAGCACTTCAGAGACCTTTACATATCTGAGTCCCAGGACAAGGCCTATCACAGTGAGCCAGACGCCGCCGGTGTCAGCTGTGCACGGTTACAGGCACCCCTGTCATCTGGGAACCTCATCAGTCCCAGGGGTCCTCACGGGGAAAGAGATGAGGATGCACGACAGAGCCTCTGTCCCGGTGCTGTGGTCGAGCTCCAGGTGTCCCTCTCGGATCAAACCCTTGACGACACAGGCACCACCACGGCACTGGGAAGCGCTCGTGGGATAGAAGGGTTTTTACCACCAGACAAAGAAGCCACTGAGACTCTTCACACCGCCACCCACTCACTCTTCATCCCGTGCCCCGTCAGACAACCGCTCGGTCAGCATGGTGTGGTGCTTAGCTCACCGTCCCTGCTTGGACAGGTGGAGGTCACTCTCCAGCACCCATCCAGCACTGGGAGGGGTGTTATGACATTGGGTGAGGGTGTGGTTGTCACCACGTCCCAAGGGGAAAAAGAGGAAGGAGGAGGGGGCAGTGGTGAGGGACCTCCTGCCTCTTTCTCTGTCTCTTTTCAAACTCCCACAGGGGAGGCTGCATCTGTTGAGGAGTGGGACTCGGATTCTGAGGGGAGTCAGGGCAAACCCAACAAGCACCACGCAAGGCACTCCAGTAAGCAATATAAACCATTTCCATTTTTATCCTGCTGAAGAATTAAGACGTGCATGTTTTGTGCTTTGCGTGAGTGTTAGCATGCACTAGTGGGTGTATTATGTCTATTTACATGCATTTGCATGCATCTGTCTTCATGCAAGGATATACATACAAATAATGCAATAATTCAAGCAATTTCTTTCAACCATGGTCATTGAAAGCCTGTTTCATGCTTCACACAATCAGCATGAAACAGGCTTATATGGATGTAGACTTGAAAGAAATTACTTGAATTATTGATCATTTTGCTCCTTATTTGTTGAACACTCTCACCTCTGTTGGTGGTTTCTTCAAAGAACTTTATTTATTCATAT
>OMLC01035645.1:0-21223 GCA_900302585.1 Regalecus glesne
GCTGCAAAATATGTTGCCATTTTTTAAAATGCAACTTTGGTGGAGAAGCTTTATGTTATCCCCTTTTGGAGGAGAAAGCATTTGATATATGTCACTTCTTGGGTACTATTTCTTTTTCTGCTCTATAGGATTAGTGGTTATGTTATGCTTTTATGTTTCTCATTTACCCAGGAGAAGAAATGCAGGCATTCTTCCTAGTTTGGAAGATTTGCTCTTCTACACAATTGCAGAGGGCCAAGAGAAGATCCCTGCTCACAAGTTCATCACGGTAAGACTGAAATCAGACAGTGTTCACCCAAAAGTCATAGTTGGAGTTCCGTTTCAGCATACCTTCTAAGTGTACCTTATTTCACTTGAGATGTGATTAATGCATTGTTTCAAACGAGGCTGCACTTTTTTATGGGATAAAACTGAGTGTTTAGTTTAGAATGTTTGTCAGTGTTTCAAATCATTGTCAAGTGATGTTCACTACTATTCTCAATATTAGGCACTTAAAGCCACCGGGCTACGCACTGGAGACCCTCGACTGAAGGAATGCATGGAAACTCTGAAAGTTACCCTGAAGAGCACAAATGATGGCGTCATGCTGGACAGGCATCTATTCAAGAAGTAAGCATTGCTCAGCCTTTTACTTGGTCCACATACACCTCTACTTGTGTTGCAAGCCCAAAAATGTCGCAAATGAAAATCTTTTAAACCCCAAAAAATCGTGTCTTTTCCAATATCCTAAAGGAATTTTATTGGTTTATTATTAAATCATTCACTGATTTTTTTTCTCATATCCATTTAATCCAATTGTGGGTCAAAGGGAGCTGAAGACTATGCTAGAAGACATATGGGGAAAAAATATGCTCAAGAGCACGAGTCCCCTTCAAATATATTTTTTAAAATTATAATCATTACTATCTTTTGTTCTGTATATTTTTTAGCATTTTAATAGGACTATAAATTGTGTGTTAATCAACCCTAAAAGGGTTAATTTAATGCTGTAAATTTTAATCTGTGCTAGATTGAATGTTAAAATTGTCCTTACAAATTAGATGCAACACTTATGTTATTCTTTGACATAGGAAAACAGTTGCATGTTCTTATTGATGATATTACACGTTTTTTTTCCCAGTGATAATAGTGCTGAATTTGGCTAAAAGGTTAATCTGATCAGAGTTAAATCCTTGTGATCATTTCCAAGTCGGCAGTCAAATGTTGCCGTTTTGGTTAGCTAATTGCATGCAATTACATACTGTTTGGGCAAGGTGCAGTAAACTGTTTTGAGTGTTAACTGTAGCGCTTCCTAGCACTGTATCAAAAAATGATTTCTTTTAATAAATTTAATAATATTTCATTTGGGTCTCATTTTTATTCATCAGGTGTGTCCAGAGTAACATTGTGCTCCTCACTCAAGCCTTTCGTAAGAAGTTTGTTATCCCAGATTTCCAGTCCTTCTCTGGCCACATTGATGAACTGTATGAGAGTGCCAAAAAGTTGTCTGGAGGACAGGTTAGTTGTCAGAAGAGCAATGTGTGAAGTTTTCAAAGAATAATTCATATCATTATCATCATGAAGCTCACTGATTCAGGGGCCACTATTTTCCCCCATTACTACCTATATCTTTCTATCTATTTTATTTCATTATATTTTGAGATCAGGTAGGATTGTCCAAAGACTGATGTTTGTTCATGACATTGTGATCTGCAGTGAGAGTAGAGGGCAAGTTGTGAAGACTCTGGAGAGGTGGAGGTATGCATTGGAGAGAAGAGGAATGAAAGTCAGTTGGAACAAGATGACAATTATATGCATGAATGAGTGGGGAGACAGCAGAATGGTGAGGATGCAAGGAATAGAGGTGGCGAATGTGGATGGGTTTAAATTTTTGGCGTCAAAAAGTTCAAGTAACAGGGGATATGGAAGAGTGGTGAAGAAGAGGGTACAGGCAGGGTGGAATGGGTCGAGAAGAGTGTCAGGGATTATTTGTGATAGAAGGATACCAGCAAAGAATGTTTACAAGATGGTTGGGAGACCAGCTATGTTGTATGGTAGCACTGACAAAAAGACGGGATGGAACTGGAGGTGGCAGAGTTTAAAATGCTAAGATTTGCATTGGGAGTGATGAAGAAGGACATAATTGAGAATGAGTATATTAGAGGGACAGCTCAGATTAGACAGTTTGGAGACAAAGCAAGAGAAGCAAGATTGAGATGGTTTGGACATTTGTGTAGGAGTGATGTTGGGTATATTGGGAGAAAGATGCTGAAGATAGAGCCTGTCAGGGAAAAGGAAGACCAAAGAGGAGGTTTGAGGATGTATTGAGGGAGGACAGGACTTACAAGTGGTTGGTGTGATAGAGGAAGACGCAGAGAGCAGGAAGAGATGGAAACGGCAACGGGAGCAGCCAAGGGAAAAAGAAGACTGCTTATATTTATTATTCATCCTTGATGCTACATTGGAGTATACAAAGCTATAAAATAACAAAGAATATAGTGTCATTATTTTTGTTTGTCAGTGTTAAGTGAGAAACCTTTGTATTGAACAGATTCAGATATCCGCCCTCCTCCTCTCTTCAGGTTGCTGACTACATTCCACAGCTTGCCAAATTTAGCCCTGACCTGTGGGCTGTCTCTCTGTGTACAGTTGATGGACAGAGGTAAGATTAAAATCAAGGATAAATATCAATTAGAAATCTTGATGTTTGAATGTATTTATCCTGAGAAGTTTTCATATTTAAAAATCCTTCTCTGCCCATTTTTTTCAGCTACCTTTTTAATATGGCTATTTGGTATTTCAAACATTTGTATGGCACAGTAGTGGAGTAGTTAGCACTGTTGCCTCACAGAAAGAAGGTCCTCAGTTCGACTTGTAGGCTGTCCCAGATCCTTTCATTTTGGAGTTTGCATGTTATCCCCATATCTGCATGGTTTTCTCCCCATGTCAAAAGACAAGCATGTTGGGGTTAATGAAACTGTCATTGGTCCCTGGGCAATGCAGCTGCCCATGGGTTAAATGCAGAGGGCAAATTTTATTGAAAGAATACAATGATAAAGTGGCTTTCATTCTTCTTAAGATTCCAAGAGCCATAAGCCAAATGTTTTGTTTTTAACAAGTTGTGGTTTTGGTGGGAAAATACAAATGAGATTATTATTATTATTATTATTATTATTATTATTTTGGGCCATGGTAGCTCAGTGGTACATCTTTTGTGTCAGGAAATGACAACCCAGACATCACAGGTTTGATCAGGAAGGGCATCAGGAAGGGCATCCGGCCTTAATCCCCTATGCTCCATCTACATCCATGTAGATGGAGCAACACACAACAAAGGGAGTAATCGTGACTTGTAAAATGGAGTTTTTTTTCTTTTAAACAAACCAAGATTTCCCAATAGTGGAACAAACATTGTAACAACAGAGTGAGACGGAGATTTGAGAAGTCATTGTATCCCCTTTTAATCAATAAAATTCAAGGGAAAAATGTTCAAGAAGATGATGTTTTGCTTTATACAAGTACTTCTCATACTTGATTTCATGCAAGGAAAGTGTAGTATGTAGTGACCCAAATTTAAATGCAACTTATGTGGGTTTGGAGTGCTGTTGTCCCCAATCATTTGGTTCAGGCTTTTCCTCTGATGAGCAGTTGAAATTGCAGCTTATGTTTGTTTAACAAAGGAAGCCATAAAGATCAGATTCAAGTGGATGATACATTCCGTTATCATACTGGATCTCTACTGAAATGCAAGGAATCGCTATGTATGTATGTGTATCTGTTCTTTGATTTTCTTAGCAACTGCTCATCTGATTGATTTAGTATGCTTTACATTCATGCAAAATGTACAGACATGATGATATCATGTGTGCGATACAGATGTGGTAATGTTGTGGGCATAAATACTGCAGCTCAACAGTCCTCACAATCATATTACACATGTCCAAAGCATTTACAAGTTAATTGGAGCCGTCGGCCTATTCTAAAAAGGAGCATTTCAAACGGGCTTTGCACTAATTATTGATTTTTCACAAGTTCCCATAAATCCTTCTTTAAATGTTCAGATAAATAATAGGTAGTATTTTTCCCTAAAGACATGGGATAGGATACAAACATTCAGGTTACCTTTAGATAATTGCCAGGTACTTTAGTGGTCGCTAGACTACAAAAACGCGATACAAAATGAACCCATTTTTGTCTTACCCTGACTAGAACTCCATATTTAAAGTATAGATTTGTCTTTTTTGCCCTAAATATCTTTGTTTTACTCTTGTCATCTATTCTAGACACACAGTAGGAGACACCAAGGTCCCCTTTTGTCTGCAATCCTGTGTTAAGCCTTTGAAGTATGCCATTGCTGTGCACGACCATGGTACGGACTATGTACACAGCTTCATTGGCAAGGAACCCAGTGGCCTACGCTTCAATAAGCTCTTCCTGGATGAGGATGGTGAGCTCTCAGTGTTTTTTTTTTACGATAGTACTTTTATTTCCTTGGCACTGTGGCATCTATTAGACTTAGATACTAAGGCTAGATAGATTTAGATTAGCTAGCTAGAGGAAGAGATACATCATTTTATCATACATGTGGTATCACAGTTCACAGTGCCTTAAAATCAGTTTCAGCAGTTTCTATCTATATTGAGCAGTGTCTAGCTAATAAAAGGAAGTTAAAAAAACGTAAAAGCTGCACTGCAAAAGCTTGGCACTTGGAGGAGATTGATGGCTGTCCATCCCTTTTTAATTTAATGGAAAACCATACCCAACCCTTCTGTGGAAATGCTACTGTAAACGAAGGTAAATGTGATCAAGGTTATTTGAGTCCTGAGCCTGCGGCCAGTCAGGAAACAATCTAATCCCTGGGCTGGCACTTAGAGAGTAGCTACTTTGATGTCATATGCACGTGTACTGAGCGTGCCTTCATTAAATGTACTATGAGACCTCAAGCTTCTGGACCTGTTGTGTGAAGGGGTCGCAGCTAAATTAAACTTATGTAATAGTTGTAAGTGGTCAGCTCCAAATCTGTATAGAATAGAGCAAAGTATGTCAGAAGATTCTTCCAAACCTTTTCACCTTTGTTTCGCCAACTAGTCTTTTGAAAGAGTTTGAAAGAGGTTTGGTATTGGAGCACAGCTGTCTGAAAAGGAATGCTGTCGGTTTCTTCAGTGAACCCTCCTGAAGTGCAAAAGAAAAGTCCAATGTGCCAGACCTTATGAGTCCATGAATCTTAACTTCAATACAAAGCCTGACACAGGTTCAAATAAATGTTACCAAAGTGCATCTGAATTTCTTTAACAGCAGTTGATTATCTTTGAATGTATGGTACATTGAATATTTCAAATGTCATATCTGATTTAGCTTGCCGCTTCACGGCAGCCATTTTCTCCAAATATTATAGATACAAAAGAAGGTTCTGGAGCCATGAGATCAAGACTGAGGCCAATCCTGTTTTCCTCAGTTAAGAAATATTGCTAAAATTAGATATATTTCGTATTTTACAGATCTTGAATTACCAATTCACACATTCCTCTTTCCCATCTAGATCACTGTTAATCTCTCTACTCTTGCCTCAATTAAGTCACTTTAAATTATTTACACTTTGTTCAAAATGTGGCTCCTAGATTACTCACTACATGACCCCTGTTCTTTTATCTCTCCATTGGCTTCCCTCAAAATTCAGAATAACCCGTAAGATCTTTTTGTTTACATTTAAAGCATTGCATAACTTTGCCCCCAGTTATATTTCTGATCTTCTCACTTTTCATTCGACTTCTTGACCTCAAACCTCGGTCTTTATCAATCTCCAACTCCAAAACAAAGGGTGACCGCGCCTTTGCAGTTTTAGCCCCAAATCTCTGGAATAATCTTCCCTAATCCATTATATTTGCAGAGTATTTGGACTGGTTTATAAGCAGCTTCTAAAAACCCATCTTTTTATGCAAGCCTTTTTATAGACCTGTTGTGGTTGGTTTTTAGCTTGGTCTGTTTCTTTCCGTGCCAAGTTTATTTTCATTTCATTTGATTTATTTTATCTTGTTTCTCATTATTTTGTGTAAAGCACTTTGTAAAAGTGTGTTTTTAAACGTGCTATATGAATGTGATAATCTTTATTTACTTACAATTTCCTGACAGTTTGTTTAACCAATCTTTCATGCGCATAGGAGCGTTTAAGTGTTCAGGGAAAGTGTATTTATACAACAGCTTGGATCCATGACAAAATTACATCAGTAGGATTAGAGCTTCCACACAGTTTTACACGCTTTGTAAACGGAAAACAATACATGCCCCAATGTATCTGTGTATGCAAGGATAAAAGCCGGTACTATCAATACAAACAATCCGCCATTATTGTGTCCATTAAATGCAACATGCTGCATTTACCTGCTGTCAAAGAGGAGGAGTTCACTAATACTATTAACTTTATTACCTTTTTATAGAACAGGAAATGTCAGCTAGGCCTAAATATTTTCCTAGATCATCTGGACATCTTCAAAATTAGAGGAGTACCTTTGATGAGTTTGGTTTGTCTTTTACTTAAATTGGCCAGGCTTTAAAAAAAATCAAATTGTTTATATCTTTCCATAGAAGCAGATCTTACACCTTCTGTAACACATCTCATTGCTAACTGAGATTTGCTTTCATTAATGAACATTTTCTGTTACAGATAAGCCCCACAACCCCATGGTGAATGCCGGAGCTATTGTTTGTACTTCGCTGATAAAGGTAAAAGCAACAAAGATTTCTTTTGTTTTTCTTGCGTATGTATGTATATATGTAGTCTGTGCTATTTCCTCTGAAGTCCAAGGTAGATAACTTTCCATTGCTGTTTGGTTAGTATCAACAAGCTGCTTTATCTAGTAGATAATGTCAAGGTAACATAAATATTGATAACCGATAAAGCTTGACTGTTTCTTTTGATTGTTTGTTATTATGGCGTAGATACACTAGTGTCATTTGATCACAAGAAAATGACCCTCTCCGCCATTCATGATATTGGTTTGATTTTATTTCACTGATTCACTACCTTGTCGACACCCAGATTTGGACAAATGTTTCTCACAAAGTGAACCTCTTTGCTGTTTAAAAAGAAAAAAGTATGTGAATAGCCTTTCGACACTTTCATGTTCAAACATTTATTAGCACCTTTGAAAATGACTTTTAACCCCAGTGAGGCAACTTTAGGACATTGCCTCTGTTAGCTGCCATGCGACTGGTGAAGTGATTAAGGCATGGGCTAATCCTTCCTGAGGAGGATTTAGCAGCAGCAGCGGCACACACGCTGTTATGGTACTTGATGAAAATAACCTGGGGGGGGGCTAGTCAAATGCAAGCAGGCAGATAAAATCCATTCATGAAGATGGCTAGGATAGCAAAGACATATCACCCACCATGGCCATTCCATCACGTCACGGGTTTACTCTCACCACTCCGCTTGGTTTAAAAGAAAACCAGCAACAACAAAAATCTGCTACCTTTTGTGACCATTCGGTCTGCCCTGATGTTGCAAGAGGGACTTGGAGTGACAATGTAATAGCTGTCTTTGTTGATTAAGCAAATAGTACTATTGGGCTAATGACTGACCATGTAGTATCTCCCAGGTTCACACACAACACAGGAATTATGAGGTGTGGCTTAAATGCCAATTGTAGAAGAAGCTGTTACATGCCATAGTTCACTCTAATGGTCCTCCATTAGCCAAAATCTTGTCAGTTCTGAAGCCCTGTGGTTAATTTTTAACATTTTACAATCTTCCCATTCATTGCATCACCATCGCCTGTATAGCATATTACCTGGGGGCACTTTAATAGCACCTTATTTAATCGCAAGGATTTATTTAATTTGATATTTTTATTTAGTTTGTCAAATTGATGGGAGAATGGGTCAGAACCAAAAAATGATCAACAAGCTATCACTTTTGCTTGGGATGATCTTTTTACTGAACTCTATCTAAACCCCCTTGGTTCTCTTCCTGCTTGTCTTTCATATGTACTTTGTCATCGGTTATCATCGGCTTCAATGCATACCCCCATTGGTTTCATTGTTAGAAAAGACACAGTAGGAGAGCTTTCCGGTGTGTGTTTTTTTTCTCCACTTGACCAGGGAGACATTTCTAGATGGAATGGAAATAATGCCTTTGAATAAATTAAAGCATAGTATGCAAAGGGAGGCAGGGCAAAGCAGCTGTTTTTTTTTACTTTGGTCTTGACCTCTGTGCTGTAAGGAAGTTCAAATATCAGTCAAAGAGGACCATTGTCACAAGTCTGAGGGCATGGGACACGTGTATATCATCAGTGTCCACATGTCGTCAAAAGGCCATTCTTTTTCGTCATCATTGTGTTTTTTTCTGTTTCTAACTGTGCTCCTTGTGCATTGCATCATCATGCATATGTGTGCTTGTTGAACTTCCACACACATTCAAGACCAGTTTTCACAGACCTCATGACGTAGGTAGAAAGATTTAAACAAGTGGAAATGTACAAGAGTCCTAGGTAGTAAAACAGTGTGTGTTAATATCTGTTCATTGTAATTTTGTAAAATGCAAGCTGTGTTTTTCAAGTGTTCCCTCAAACTATTGGCTGGAACATTGGATGGAAATTGGATGGAAATTTAGCAAAGAGAGCAGAAAACAGCTTGGATGAGTTATGGAATAGATTTTTTTTCTTTTGATTTGCAAGGAACAGCAACTACTCGTATGTAGAATAGCTGAATTCATAGACGTATTCACAAATGCAGACCATCAATAAATCTCCATGACATAGTTTTATATTCCTTGACACTGTTTATAACGAAAAAAAAATGCTACAGACAATTAATTTTTATACCTATGCCTTTGTCAGTCTCATTGCTCTTCAGTAAACTCTTTCAGCCCCTTAACTGGTACATTATAGCCAGTACAGCATAACACAGACCTATGCTCTGCATTTGTCTAAGAATACCCATACTGATGTAGGTCGATAAGTAAAATGACACGGGTAAAACTGGTCGTGTCTGTGGTCTTAAAGACTGAGAATATTTACAAACATCAGCCTCTGTAGGATTATGCAGTGTAGGCAGTGAAAACAGGTTTGCCATGTGATGCGAGTCATGTGACTTCATCTGTAAACTTGTCCAAATCCTCAGTCAAATTTCAAAAGGCAAATCCTTAGGTAAATCGAGATTTCAATGTATGTCTGTGCCCCTATCCTTTTATCATCATCACCAACAACGTGTTGAGTCTATCAATGTTATTTTTTTTCTTTCTTTGCGCAAAATGTTAAGCTATTGTTCAGAATGCCCAGTTTAGCATATGGGAAGACCCAGTAGGATGGCTGCCCTGATCATGCAGGCGAGCAAACCCCAAATTGATATTTCATGGTGCTTGAAGGCTACATGTTGTTGCTGCTGTTTTTTGTATGTTGTTGCATATTTTCCAGACTTAGGATCTGTGGGAAATAATGACTGCTGCTGCAGGTCAAATGACGTTGGTAATTTTTTCTTCCTTTTCCATATCTATCTCCTCCCACTCCCCCCGTTTCCCTGACCTGTCTTCCCCTCTCTCCTCCAATCAGCTTTGTAAATAAACATTTAGTAGCTCTTAACACATCCATCAGTATCACATATTCATTTTTCTTCTGCACGGTGAACTGTAGAACCCTCTAAATGTCCTGTCAGTCACACATGTAGTAATAGACAACAACATTAAAAAATCCAGTTAAACACAAAGGATCTTCTGGTAGTTTGATCGATAAAGGCTTGCAGCGCCATAGACTTTTTGCATGTATCTCTCTATTTTTATTTTGTCCACATTTAGGGAATATTCCACATCAGTTTTAAAATGTGTATACTCCAGGCCGCAAGGAAATAATTTTGTCCTGAGGAGGACAAGGGCTCCCTTTTTCAGCCCCTCCGTCATCCCTTCCCTGCCCCCTTCCTCCTCTCTGTTTTGGCTGCCAGACTGTCAAGCAAGCCGATGTCACTGCACAGATTACATGTGTTGACCTTAAAACAAGAGCATGCAAGCACACAAACACACACGTACTGTTTGCGTTATAGCAACCAATAACGCAAACTTTCATGCAAGCACAGCGCAGTAAGGGCTAGAGCTCTTCAAAAAGGGTGTCCTTTTCCCTTAGAGTGTTCTTGTACTTTAGTGTTCAGTCTGAAGTTGAAATGCTGAATCAGATCCTACACCATAAAATTGATAAAAGTTGGTTTGGTGTGGCACAATGTTTTCTCTCTCTGCCCAACTTAATTGGGTTAATCAGCTCAACTTAACACATCGCACACACACATAATAAATCACTCTTAACTCTGAAACATCTCACTCTCCGTAACTTGCATAGAAGCCAATCTTAACATGTTTTACCTATTTGTGTGACCCTTTTGAAAGCTTATGTGAATGAATACAAAAGTGCAATGTACATAAAAGAATGATGTAAATCTGCTAATTCAGTAGGTCTTAATTTTGTAGCAGAAGCGTTAACATTTTCTTTTGGAGATTTTAACTGATTTTCCTCTGCATTGTGTTTTTGTGGAGTGAGCGCTGCCTAATGCATTTTTTTTCTTTCTCAGCAAGGTGCGAGCAATGCAGAGAAGTTTGACTATGTAAGTATGAGAAGCCAGTTCTTGCTAAAAGCTGTTTGTAATGATGATATGTTTGTTTAATCTACCTGGGGGGCGAGTGTGACTTATTCCATTAACACAGTTCAGACGGTACCAGAGGAACTTAAAAGTAATGGCTGTTATTCTTTCCAGATCTATTAGACTGTAACAATGATATAATTTCAGAACGTGTTGTTCACTCTTGGTAATTATTGTAGGATTGATTCAAGGCCTCCATTTTATTTCCTTCCAGGTGATGAACTTTTTTAACAAGATGGCAGGAAATGAGTATGTGGGTTTCAGCAATGCTACGTGAGTCACTCACCTTGACATGAACCCATATTTTCTGAACCTCTCCATTCTCCTCTCTGGTGCTCATGTATTATTCACCCAACTTTATTGTCAACACCGTTTGTATGTTTATTATGCAAATGTTATAAATTTTAATGATGTTGACTGAAAAATAAATGCGGTTGGCTCTCATGTTGTCATCTTGTGACTGTGTGAGAGTACTGGTTGTACCATACACACAAAGGGTGGAGGCTTTGGCTCAGTGCAGTTTTCACACACACGCATACACACACACGTGCATAATGTTCCCTCCTTTGTTTGATGTGTTCCTCTGTTTGGGTTTCAGATTCCAGTCGGAGCGCGAGTCAGGAGACAGGAATTTTGCCATTGGTTACTACCTGAAAGAGAAGAAGGTATGACCTCAAATCCAAAGAACTGTTAAGAGGCTATGGGTTTTGTAAGTCTCTGTGTGTCAGTCTCTCTCCCAATCACTCCACTTCATTCATCTCTTTGTGTCATCTATCTTTCTAGTGAAACCGGTGACTAGACTGATATCGGTAAAACTTGAAACCATGTTGGGTGATAGATTAAAAACAACTAATTAGCTCAGTCTATCACAAGATGAATTATTTAGTTAAACGTTATACCAACTTTATACAGAATTATACTTACTTGTATGAGCAAGAGGTGCATTTTTTGTGGAAAATTGGAAGCATTGGATTGCCTTCGGCCTCTGCATTGTGTCTAGCCTTGTTGGCCCAGTCATCTGCAGTTGGTCTAAATTCTCTTGCTTGTGTCACCTTGTGGGAGAATGAGTCAGTTTCATTTACCATATGATTGCCTCTGTTGAAATCGCTGCTAAAATTCTAGAGTCAACCATTATGACCATTAATGTAATTATTAACATGCTTGAATGGTAGGAATCTTTTCATTTGCCCACTTTTTTTCTCCTTTATCGTTATTATGATTTCTTTATCAATTGATGTTTCTTGTCGTCATAGGAACATGGTGACTGCATCTTCTTATCTTACAGATCAAAACTATTGGACCATTCTTATTCTCTGTACTGTTATTAAAATTATTTTGTTATTAATCAAGTGGCGGGAAAGAAGAACTCCGCAATGATAACCAAGGGTGCAACTTTTGTTTGCGAAATCAGGATGCATAAAAATAGTGGGTTTGGGGGTAGTCCCCCAAAATATCAACTATGTATTGAATCCCAGTTCCTTTATTTGCACATACATTTAGGGATTATGATAACCAATACGAGATCCGGGTAATAAAGAATTTGGTCATTATACTAACTATGCATACAAAAAAGCTGTCTAGCTTTCTGTATTGTTTAACCCATAGCTTTACTTCACATGTTGCTATTTGATTATGTTTATACACACAAAGGATTTTGAAAAGTTAGAGGGCATGGCCACCCCCATCCCAAATGGAAATCACACCTTAGATGATAACAATAACCATAATGTACTGTTCTTTAATTTTATTTGTCTGTAAATTACCCTGTTCTTTTCCTCTGTAGTGTTTCCCAGAGGGAACAGACATGACGTCAATTCTGGACTTCTACTTCCAAGTAAGCACAACAGTGATTCAGCTTCCCCTTAGCATCCAGTTTTTTGCTCCCATAATGTCTTAGCAGAGATTACTTTTTTTAGTTAGTTGGGGATCAATCGGGAAACGTAAAACTGATAGTAAAATACTTACTTTTTTGTCTGGTACCTTTTTTGCTTATCTCTGAGAGTGCAAAACTAGGCTATAAATTTCCAGTCATATTCTACTATCAGTACATAATTAATCTCATATATATCACTATTGCATTCTCATCCCCTCCACTTGTATTATTCTCTACATCAGCTCTCTTTTTTGTGGTGCCCATTTATGTATATGGTAAATGGACTCATCTTTATATAGCGCTTTTCTAGTCTAGTGACCACCCAAAGTACTTTACAATGAATGCCTCACGCCTTTACCTGACCGTGGGCAGGACTGAACCCACAATGCCTAATTTTGAGGCACATCTACTGCTGAGCCACTGTGGCTCCATGTCACCAAGATGTAAATTGTAAATTGACTTGTTCTTATGTAGTGCTTTTCTAGCCTACGACCACTTAATCTGTAAACTGGTTATGACTCCAGCCAAGCTTTGCACAACTTGAATTTTTAATACAAGTTTACTGTCTCTTGTTCAAGGCTTGCTTTTGGTGAAATTGGCTTGTGTAGTATTTGATTCATCATGTGCACACCATTCAGCAGGGAGAGAAGAACTAAGTATTGGTTGGAATGAAAACCTACCTACACAAGACTCTAGTCAATATTTGCGGACCACAGCTATGTATTCTCTATCCATCTCATGTCTTCTCTGTTTCTTTAACTTGTTTCTTTATCTTTTTCTTTCATACCTAACTCACTCTTTCTTGCATTACAATTGTCTGATAACAGTAATTAGACAACTGTTTCAATGTCGTTTTATGCATGGACGAGATGCCAAACAGCTTTCCTCTTTTAACAGGCTTCAGGCCTCCTGTACAAAATTGTTTTTATATCCCTGACGTAGGGCTGTCATGATATTAAATTTTTACTACATAATTATTGTGGTGAGACAAATTCACGATAACAATACTGTCATGATGTCTACAGAAAGAAAAAATGCCATCAGTCAAATTCATCTTTAACTTTATTTATTGTACATTTTGTCTCTTCTTTGGGAAACAAATGACCCTCAATACAAGTCTAGGATGTGGTGTGAGTCTGTAATCATAACGGTACAAAAAGAAAAAAATACACTTAGTGAAAATCCATCCATCCATTGTCAACCGCTTATCCGAAATCGGGTCGCGGGGGAACTGGAGCCTATCTCCGTTCTCATTGGGCAAGAGGCGGGGTACACCCTGTATAGGTCGCCAGTCTATCATAGGGCAGAGCAGTTAGGGGAACAGTGTCTTGCTCAAGAACACCTCGACACGCTTCTCTGCAGGACCGGGATCGAACCTGCAACCTTCCGATTGGCAGGCAACCACTCTACCCACTGAGCCATGCCGCCCCTTGACTTAGTGAAAAGTGATCATGAAATATTGCAACCAGATGAACTAGTTAACTGATTAACAAAAGATCCACAGGGCCTAAAATCTGCCATCAGTTCAATGTCGACAGAAACAAAATCCCTTTGGGGAGCAGGGTACAGAGTTTGTGTGAGTTCACAGGCTGACGACTAGCCATTCTGATATGATGTCATTGAATGTCCACTGACCATATCCTTACATCATATTTTCCCTCCTTCCATTTTTCATGGAATGATCTTTGCATGGCAGTAGCAGCCACTCACCTATGGTAGTGGCTTGCTTGCTAGTGTAGCTGTTTGACCAAGTTTAAAACAAATATGAGTCAATGTTGAAACGCCACAAAGGTTGCATGCATTCAGAGTGCACATGAGCCCTGGTTATTTTTTGCAGCAGAATTGAATGTATAATTAATTTCAAGGTAGGGAAATAAAACACAGTTTAGATAAAGGTATTGGAGCAAGAGGGGGAGACAAAATGTTCCATATGAGTCTGTTCAGTTTATAAAGTAAATATACTTCACTTTGGTATTTCTCGGTCATCACGCCATTAGTTCTGTTTGGTTCAGTTCAGCCAACTAAACTACCCCTCTTTGGGACCGTTATGCTGAAAAAAAAGGAATTCTTTCCAACCACGGTTCAGTTCAGTTAACTCAAACAACCCCATCCAAAACTTTAGTCAAGAGGAAAAAGGATGCGGGATAAAAACATTTGGCAAAGGATCACCAGGCTTTCACCGATTCACGGTTACTGTGGAGAGTGTTTTATTAGGATGTTTCTGATTCTTCAGATATGTCAGATCCTTGATGGATTCCTTGAGATGACAAGAGATGATATTTTTTTTGTGGAAATACAAATATATAACATAAAAGGACTTAGCATTGCATAACTTCATGGGTAGCCTGGTAAAGTGGAAGTCTAGTGAAGGTCTAATTTCTCCCTGCCCTCAACTTGCCGGTGTGAGTCGCGGATTTGTGCGAGTCATCATAAAGGAACATAAGAGGCTGATCTGAACATAAGTGTGTAAATCTGTTTCTTATGTCTTGCAACATAATTTGGGTGATCGCCACACTAGCTAGTTACTGCATCATGGGCAAGGGAACGGAAAGAAATGAAAATTGTTTTAAGAGGCACTGGATTATTTACATAATGTGTTTATGTCGGACTGATCGACATGTGAAATGGACCTCTATTAACATGATATCAATATTTCATTTCTTAAATATCATGGCTATTATCAATACCGGCATATTGTGATACTCCTACACTGATGTATTGAGTATTTAATGGAAGCCTTTCTAACATTTGGCACGGTGTAAGGGATCTTCTGTGTAGTTGTTAGTCTTCACAGTGTATTTGTATATAATTTTGCTACAGTAAGACTATACCATTAAAAAGGGTAATGCAAAAATTGTGTGTGTCTGTTCATGGGTGTGTTTGCCCTCCCACAGCTGTGTTCCATCGAGGTGACGTGCGAAAGTGCCAGCGTCATGGCAGCCACTCTGGCCAACGGCGGTTTCTGTCCAATCACAGGAGAACGTGTGCTGAGCCCTGAGGCAGTGCGGGACACCCTGAGTCTCATGCACTCCTGTGGCATGTATGACTT
The DNA here is from genome assembly GCA_900302585.1 of Regalecus glesne. Taxonomy (NCBI): domain Eukaryota; kingdom Metazoa; phylum Chordata; class Actinopteri; order Lampriformes; family Regalecidae; genus Regalecus; species Regalecus glesne. Next base: position 15,519 of record OMLC01035645.1, read on the forward strand.
CTCAGGCCAGTTTGCCTTCCATGTAAGTTGAAAGTTCTACATTTCGATTGATCATGTCTATTTTGTGATACCACATGAGTGACTTATTCCTATTCTGTAAAGGCACTGTGTCATTCAGTGGCTCTAAACTATGTTATGATGCCAACAATACTTCTTTCTTATGGTGACTTAAGAGCTCTTGTATCAGTGAATATTACTGTGCTAAGATAAGCTAAGATATTCCTTTATTAGTCCCATTGGGGGAAATTATGGTGTTACAGCAGCAAAGTGGAATGTAGAGTAAGAGAGGCATCAAATCTAGAACATAATATGTAACAGAATTGGGATCATTCCAGGATCCCTACTCTGTTCACTTCATATTTAATATACAGATTCTTAATCCAGCCTTGAATATACCCGTGTGATTGCCTAAGTTTTTAGTGCTATATTGCACAGTGTGACAAATACCACCCACCGGCTTCTCTTCTGTTTGATCCAGCCTGGCACTGATTCTGTTGTCACTGTGAAATCGTCCATGAATGCCCTGTTGGGTAGTTGCCATTGAGCAGGATTCATTCTAGGCTCTCTGTACTCCAGTACAGCAGAATTAGTGAGCATGCTCATGGCTATGGAGAACAGTGTCACAGAGAGAGTGCACCCTGTAATGATACCAATCTCCCACTATATGCCAGCTTGATGAAATTGTTCCTGAATAAGCCCTCATTCTGAAGTTGTGATAGTAATTAGCGATGAGGTTTCTTGATCATTGTACACTGCTTAACTAAACAAGCCTGATATCTTGTCTGTGATATCTTATTGTTTACCTAATTTCTGTGGTGCAACATAGCTCAGAAGGTAGATTTGGTTGTCTAGTAATCAGAAGTTTGTTGGTTCAGATCCTTGCTCCTTCAGAAAGTGTGTTGAAGTGTCCTTGATCAAGACACTGAATTCCTAACTGCTTTCTTGCTTTCTGCTGCAGCTGCCCATTGCTCCTGTACAATAGATTGGGTTAAATCCATAGGACAAATTTAATTGTAAGAATACAATGACCAAATAAAGTGCCCCCCCAAAAAAAGAAAAATCTCTTTGATTGTCATCAACAGTAAGGATGGTGCCCTGCAGGATACAGTTTAAAAAGAAATTTTAAACATGAGTATATAAATGAAGAGTGGCCTCTCTCTGCAGCAGAGTAGAAACTTCCCATGTAGAACTTTTAGAAACGTCCTTCACCATCCTTTCTGCTCCTGATTCTGCGGCTCTCGCTGTATGAAATTTGTGTAAGGATGTCTCGGCATAAATTATTTAGCCAGCTTTATCATATTATGAAAATAAAGTGGCATAGCTCAGTGGGTACAGCGATCGTCTGGCAATCAGAAGGTTGCAGGTTGGATCCTCGATCCTGCATAAAGCATGCTGAAGTGTTCTTGAGCAAGATACAGAACCCCCTAACTGCTCCCCAAGCACCATATAGTGGCAGCTTGCTGTTCCTATACAATAGGATGGGTTAAATGCAGAGAAATCCAAATTTCCCCTTGCGGGACTGATAAAGGAATCCCCAAACAAATAATAAAGACAGACCAAAGAGGTTTCATAGCAAACTGTTTCTTTTGGAAAGAAAATTCATATTAGATTTAGTCACATTCTTGTTAGGGTCTGAGGCTGCTCCTCCATAGACTGACAGGCAAAATGTTTTCATTATATATATATTTTTGTTTTGTTTTGTTTGACTGCTGCATATATATTTTTTTCCTTTCAGTTGATTTAAGCACCGCACCAAAGTCTTATAATGGCAGGAAAACAATTATTTTTTCTGTCCTTGTGTGCCTGAATCTGGTTTTTTTGTTTTTTTGCCTAAATCCAAGCATTGGAGAAGGAGAGATACGCTAGCAGTACCTCCATATTTTTTATTTTCCTGGTAGGTGAAAAAAAGGTGTGGTTTATTGGCAAGGTTAACCACTGTTGAAGTGGAGATATGCCAGGTGGGGATCTGCTCTGTACTGATTGCATTCTTCTAGTTTTTTTTCTTTTCTCCTCCATTCCCCTATTCCTGATATTTGTTATTAGGATGTTGTTGGTAGATGGTCGGCCCTTTTTTATGTAATCTAAGGTTTCCTTCAAAATCTTCAGGATCTATGAGAAATTTTAATTGTGAGAGGTAGGTACAAGCAACCATTCCAGAATCAATTCAATTGATCAATACCAATTTGCATTTTAAGAATTATTATTCATTCAGTTATATATATGCACAACTGGGCTGTAATTGCTGTATTTGAGGTAGAATTTACTCAGAGGCCACTTGATGAATTTTATCCCTCCGCCCAACCAAGAAAATAATAAATACTTTTTTCCGGTTTCTGGGTTTCTACATTCAATGATGATTAAGCATATTCTTTGTTTGTTGTTGTAGGTGGGTTTGCCAGCAAAGTCCGGGGTATCAGGAGGCATCCTACTGGTTGTTCCCAATGTGATGGGCATCATGTGCTGGTCACCACCGCTGGACAAGCTGGGCAACTCTGTTAGAGGCATTCAGTTTTGCACGGTATGGAATATCCGAAAAAAACTTAAGGGCATAAGGATTTACTGTAATGACACATGCACACACACACAGGCACAAACTGAACTGATAGAGGTTAAATTTAATTAGTTTGGCAGATTTAACAAAAAATAAGAACATTCCTTCCCATTCACCCATTCCGTCCCTGTAATATCTTTTATTGGATGTGGCATTTGGATCGTTTGTGGTCTTTTATGGTTTCCCATTTTAGGTTTATCATTTCAACAATGAAACTATTTGCTTTTTTATTTGCATCTTAAGTGTACTGACAACATTTCGAACAGAACATTGTCTTGGCTTGTCTCCTCATAAACTAACCAATCATAGGACTCTCCATTGTTAGCTTTTCTCCACTTGTATTTATTTAAAAAATCCCTTCGCCTCTTTGGCCTGTGTCTCTTCCTGGAAGGTTCCCTACACAGAACTCTTAACCCTTGGAGTATAAGGACACATTTTTTTTCTTTTGTTTTCTTGCTACAACGTTAGCCTTGGCTACTTGACCTGAGTGGATCATTTTTAATTACCACTTAGCATTCTATGTGCATGCCTCAGTAACCCAGGATGTCCTCCTTAAATACAAAATCCCCTACATTTGGCTTGTGCTAATCTTTTTCTTATTTTTAAAACCCCCTTTTTTCCTTCACCCGAATTCCCTGAGTTAGCTATTGCTGAATCTGTCACTTTGATACCCCTCTAGAACATTGACAGGAAGGAGTCCATTTTATTTTATATAACCCAATATCACAAATGACAAGTTTGCCTCAGTGGGGTTTACACTAACAACATCCTGTCCTTAAACCATTGCACTGGATAAGGAAAAACTCCCCCTGAAAATTATAACAGGGAGAAAGAAAAAAAAAAAGAAGAAACGTCAGGGAGAGCAACAGAGGCGGGATCTCTTTCCTAAGATGGACAGGCATAAAATAGATGTTTTGTATACAGATTATTTTTTTACAGGATATGATAGTGAAATGAAAATAAATGTCTCAGACAACATTCTTTATAATTGCATAATTGTATTATGTCTTCATGCCTGCATTATTTCTCTAATGGTATTGAATTCTGTGACTAGTGGCTCCGATGTTAATCATTTTCTTTTCAATCATAGGACCTTGTGGAACTCTTCAACTTCCACAACTATGACAACCTGAGGCATTTTGCCAAGAAGCACGATCCTCGCAGGGAAGGAGGGGACCAACGGGTAAGCATCCCAACATCCCATTATCACAAACAAAACACTCACAAAGACCCTGTACATACGCCTCTCCTAATGCTACTGAAACCCATCACACCCTTCCTCTGAAAGGGTCTGTTTGGGACAAGTGATGCTGAAGTTATTGTAAGTCCAGATTGGTTGAGAGTTTGTGTGTATTGGATTCTGGGTTTTTGAAGCCAAGACATGTTCTGCTTTGAATGTCATGCTGATTTTCTTTATAGTTCAGCAACACCGTATTCAGTGAAGCTCCATAAGTACTTGGGCCATAAAATACTGATTTCATCCTTTCATCAAATTATCTCACGCTCTTAAAATGTGAAATTCTAAAAGTAATGTTTATGAAGCGAGAATGTTGCACTTTTTATTTTTACCTTTCTCTCCTGCATTATTTAAGGATGAATCGTCAACAGTATGTCACACTGTTCAGATACTTCTGAGGCTTACTGTGGGTATTTTCTGAAATGGCATGCTGAACTTTTCTTTTCGGTTTAGGTTTGGTCATCTTTCAAATGGATTGGCTTTGTTTAGCTATGACCTTTGAAACAGATAATGCTTGGTCATGGAGCGATATACAACTTATGCAGCAAGCTGTAAAACATGACAGTACATTACAGCATCAACACAGTAACCTGAAAATAAACAACAGGGGGAATGTATCATGGACAAAGAAGTTGTGAGCCTGCAGTTAAATGCCTTCATCTGGCAAAGTTTCATTAAATAATTCAGGAGCTTGATCAAACATATTTTGCATTCACAGTACGTTACATGGAGCCACTTATGTGCTTAGGCCACATGAGATGCAGACACATTCACATATCTGCGCGCGCACAAACACACACACGCACACACATGGAGTATAAAAGAGAGAGACTAATTTGCTATCCGTGTCAATTGAAACAGCAGCACACCTTTGGACCCATGGATTACGAGAGTCTCCAACAAGAGCTAGCTCTGAAAGCCCCTCTTTGGAAAAAGGTGTCCCCCACAGAGTCACACCAGGACAGCTCCACCACTGTAGTCTATAGGATGGAAAGTGTCGGGGAGCTCATCTAGAAGGGAGACGCTACCTACCTCCCCACCTCAACCTCTCTTCCCACCAGATCCACCTACTTTCTCTTCACTCCTCGGCCCCCTCTTCAACACCCTTTAAATTCAAATATTTATGTAAATTATAAGGAGGATTATTTATTACTTATGAAGAGATATCTTTGCGGATTACTTTTTCTTTTCTTTTGAAATGAAAGATTAGTTACTGCTTTTTGTTTTCCCCCAGATTTCCAAATCAAATCCCAGCCCTCGCCTCCTTGTGGCCTTAGAATAAATAGGGTCTGACGTACAGAACGCCAGTTACGCTTCTAAATAATCCCTTCACCGCAAATACGGTTGGTCCTATTCTTCTTATCCTTATTAGCGGTTTTGAAGGAGTTTATACTTTTCAGATTTGGCATTTGCTGAGAAACATTGGCTGGGAATTGATTTGAAATTCAGCTTTTGTTATGTAAAGTGTGTGTGTGTCCGCGCGCGCGCGTGTGTCTGTGTGTGTGTGTGTGAGCCCATTGAGCTACTGTAAACAACCCTTCAGACCACCAGTGTGGAATTCAGGTAGACGGGGTGTCTGAAAGGACTGCTTAGCTCACACTGAAGCTCAAGATGCGTCACAAGAGTTGAGTGACTCAGCTGTGATATTGAACGTGCTTTCATATCCATGCTGGCAAATAGTAGGAGATATTACAGATTGAGGATTTAGTGGATGGTCAAAATGGCCATGTAGACAAATCACAAAATTATATTTGGGAAGGAATAGCTGAATTGCTTTGGAGCAAAAGGCATGTCTAGTGGAGATGTCTGTGTGTGTGTGTGTGTGTATGTATATATATATATATATATATATATATATATATATAGATAGACACACACACACACACACACACACACACACACGTTAAGAAATATTCT
>OMLC01035646.1:0-13135 GCA_900302585.1 Regalecus glesne
TTAAAGACCCGTATGTGTGCTATCTGAAAAGGCACTGCAGGCTTTTTTTTGTGAGCACCCTAATTTACATCTCTTTTCCTTTAGAAGGGAGTGGGATGGGTCACATGGTGGACTGAGAGCGGAGGAAGATACTCAGTGAAATGTTGAAACGTACTCGTGTTTATGTCTTGATGCATGCTCAATAATCCAGGTAGGGAAATCCCAAAAAGAGGTGAATCAGTTCAACTGGATCAGAAGTTTATTAAGAAACGTTTCGTCACTCACCAGGTGACTTCTTCAGTCTGAGCTGAAGGCAAACATCCCCCTCCTTATAAACAGTACCTTGATGCCACACAACAATAGGTTGGTTTCACATGCAAGTTGGGTGACCAACTGCACATTCAGTGACAATGAGCACCATTCACAGAGGGTTGGGGAATATTCGCTATCACGGCATTGTAAGAGGCCGATAGGTGTACTCTCAGGCCACCACCCATCAAGGTACCGTTTATAAGGAGGGGGATGTTTGTTTTCAGACTGAAGAAGTCACCTGGTGAGTGACGAAACGTTTCTTAATAAACTTCTGATCCAGTTGAACTAATTCACCTCTTTTTGTGTACTCGTGTTTAGTTTTAAACATATGTCCAGATGACCTGATTGAACTATTTTGGCCACTCTGCAGGCAATTCTCTAATGCCACCCTGACTCAAACCCTCATTTAACTCTGGATCTTATTCAGATGTTGTGCTGCATTCTATGTTTTACCCAAAGTGTAACCAAATAGGCGGCTTTAACATGGAAGGAGCGTATTGATTTACCATGAAAATGCAATGACCATCTGGCAAGAGCCCTTCAACAGAGCCACGAAAACCATTCTTTATGATATCTTTGGGATCATCCCTCCCCTGCATCTTGTGCTGGCTCTAGATGCTTATCTGTACCCGCAGTTATTCTAAAGTTGGGGTGTGTGTTATTTTAGCTGTCCAGAAGCATGATATGATCAGTGAATATATGAAGGCATAGTATGACAAGCAAGTATCAGCAAGGGTCGCTGATTGACTAAAGGTGAATAACTAACATGTACCCTTACCCCTCAGATATCTGCATTTGGAAACAGAGGAGTTTAGCAGAGTTCTTCATCATGTAGCTTCACAAAATTATTGGCTCCTATTTGTAGTACTCCGCAAATGGTGCAGTGATTGCAGCAAATGATAACTGCTGAGGATGTTCCAGAGTAGCACATGTGGGCCAAGTGGGGTATACCCACTGCCTTTCTATTTGATTATTTTGGTCCCACTCGCTTTGCTTTATTGTTATCCCCATTGGTGAATGACAGGGGTCAGCATTCAAGCAGAATTACACTTAACACTTGTGAAGGTTTGGAAGGAGCTGCTCATCGTTGACACTAAAGGAAAAGCGAGATTGGATTGTGACTGGTTCTTCAGCAGTTTTACATGATCGATGCCGTTGTCACTCGCAATGTTCAGCCAACATCCACGCTATCACTATCCAGCACATCACGTTGGTGAAAGATGCTGAGTGACTTTTGAGAAATGGCATTACCTCACATTGTCTCTTTCTACGGTACACATGTCAGTGGTGTTTAAAGCTGTTCTCATCAACCACTGAACACTGGGATTAATGACTGTGCACATGTGTATGCTGACAAGATACCGGAGAGTTGAGAGGGCATCCCGCTGATCTCAGTGGTAATTGTGGGCCTCCCGGTGCTCTCTTCAAGGACAAGGAAACCGTAGGTGCTTTAAAATCTCTCACTATATTCTTCAATGACCATTGTGATTCAGAACAGCGGAGCCTAAAACGGGCCTTCCTTCCAGCCTGTACAGAACGGTTGGGTGCCCTTCGCTTCTCTCCTTGACAACGTGTCCAAATGGGCACCTGCCACTGGGCTATTGTATTACCGTCCCTCCTCCTAGAGTCTACCCAGACCTAAAACCTGTTGTGCTGCAAGATTGAAAAGCAGCTGTGGTGCCTTTGTGGTGGCGGGAACAATCCCTCTCTGGGATCGCCTTAAAGAGAACCACAGTCGCAAGTAGTATTTTTCTTTTTTGTCATAATGCCTACTGTACTCTATTGATTCATAATGGGAGGAACGGGCTTCGGTTTTAGCCTTCACATCGACAAGAAGGTTCACTACTTACGCACTCACTATTGGCCATCTTTGATTTATCACATCCGGTTACACTTCTAACAAATTGTCGACATCTCTTTTGGTTCAGAAGTGTTTGCGATCCATGTGCAGAGTGAGATTGACCATCAAAACACCATCTATCCATCTTCATCTTCCTTCGATGTTGTCTTTTAGTTGCTTTTCTTGCCCTGCTGGGCGTTTGCACTGTTTTATATGTAAACCACGTGCGTGTCTAAAGCACACTGTTTCCATTGCAATCTCCTTGTTTGAAAATGTTATTTGCATGGTCATTAGTCTTGCTTTGTGGTGGAAAAGAGAGGCTGAATTTCATCACCTCGTCAGGGCAGATGTTGATCTCATCTCTTTATTTCACAGTGGTTTGGATAAACTGAGGGGTGACATAATATATTCATTAGGATGTAATTCTCTATTCAATCATACTCATTCCCAGCCAGAATAATAAGCCCACTGGCCCACGGATGGGTCCACTCAATGCCAAACAAGGACAATTATCTGATTGGTTCTGCTCTCTCTGCCAAATGGAACTGACTGCAAAAAGTCCCAGGCTGTGTCAGCATCCCCTTACACATTTGTGTACACACACACAGATACTCAGATGCACCATTTAAACACATGGACAGAGAAATATGCAGACCTGTATGGGAACAGGCTCTAGCCCGTTGGTTCACACATTCTTGACCTGCATTGATGCTTAATATGCTCACCATGCCTGTTAAGACAACTCTTTGTTCATAGGACTCTCTGAAAAAGCAAATAACATCATTAATCTCCACCATCGTGCAGCGATAGGTATTCTAACCCTAACAACAACTGGCCGTTTCACTTATGTTTTATTAACCAAAGCCTCTGACCTGCACAGGGCCACACTCCAGGGGTCATGCTCCCCTGCTCTGTAGATTGTTAGGTTTAATGAGCACCAAAGCTTCTTGCCTATGGGTCGGTCAAGAGGGGGTCATGATGACAGAGGAAGGCGAACTTTGTGGGAATGGATGTCCATGTACATGTGAGTGAGCATGCACTTTGTGTATGTGTGCATCTGTGTGTGTGTGTGTGTGTGTGTGTGTGTACATATGCACTTAGACATACTCACAGTGTACTCTTATGGATGTGTGTGTCTATAGGGCTGCTCTGTGGTGATTCTCACGTGGTACCCTTCACCCTTCCATTTGGAAGGGAGGGAGAGAGAGAGAGGTAGTTTCCCCCCATGAGAGCTCATTACTGCTCCTTTTCCCATTAGCCCTATGGTAACCTTATCCAGGCTTGGTACTGTGCCATTCTCAATATCAATCCCAGCCACCCGCCCTCCTGGCCGCAACACCAAATTACTCACACCTTTGCAAAATGGCCTCCTCTGTGTGGGGTAAAGAGGGTGATATTTCTTCTAACAGGGTAACCTCAGAGCTTTTAGTAGCCCATTTCTATTTGTTTTATTTTGTTTGTTCTGATGGTGATGCATATGAAGTTCCAGTACACAGAAATGGGCTCCACCTGTATGTATGTTGTGTTACGGGCAAAATCTCGGCTGTTTTGCATTTAGATGTACCTCATGGATTGTCTATTTTGCCAGAGTAGAGACTTGCCAGCCAACAAACGACTTCAAAATGGGGCAGAATTTTTCCTCTCATCAATGCTTGCTGTCTTGAAAAAAATGAATGAAAGGGATGCATTTTGTGTGGGGTGCATGTTGGTTTGCTCGTTCATGTGCACTATGTCATACAACAGGGGCCAATTTCCCTGTGGCCAAATTTCCCTCTTTGTGCAGATTTAGGTTGTCAACAGCTTGGCTTGCCAGGCAACAGCACCAACGCCGCAGTCACGTTCCAGTGGGGTTCAGCTCCATTGCATAAGCCATCTGATTTTCATCTTGAAGGGAAATAAAGAAACTAGAACTTGAGACAATTTGACTCTCCTCATCAGTTTGACACGCCGTAGTTTCCACACGTACCTACTGGATTTGTGTGTTTTTCTTTAGATTTGCATTTCTTTATGATATTTTCCCCAGCAGGGTTTGATTTCACAAAGTGGATTTGCCCAGAATGGCAACCGACTCAGGTCAGCTGTTCTCCTCACTCACACAAATATATAGGTGAAGAGCTTTTACCATTTACGCCATTCTTAGACTGGAATCCCTACTTGTCACGCTGGGCCTCACCCCTGTTTCCAGTGGGGGCCACGATAGCTCAGTGGAAGAGTAAGCACTTTGGGAACTGACAATCCAGTTGTTGCGGGTTTAAATCCAATGTGGGGCATCAGGAAGGACATCCAGCCTTAATCCCCCAAACTCCATCTAAGTCCATGTACAGCCCCACAGAGTGGGGGCAAATGGTGACCCATAGAAATGGGCCTGCGTACACTGGGCCTCACCATGTTTCCAATAGATAGATATCACCTGCAACTCCTTGAGTTGGTGTGTGTGTGTGTGTGTTTCTGTGTGTGTGTTTCTGTGTGTGTGTGTGCATATCCATTGGTTGGTATTTGTGGTATTGTGTTTTTGCACATAGACGTAAATGTGTGCATGCCTGCTTTTGCCGCTTATGCCTTTATATTTGTGTATTTTTCATGGTGGCACGGCGGTTGCCTCACAGCGAAAAGGTCCTGGGTTCGAATCCTGAAAAGATCTTTTCCGTGTGGAGTTTGCATGTTCTCCCTGTATATGCGTGGGTTTCCCCTGAGTGCTTTTGTCTCCTCCCGGCATCAAAAAGACATGCATTTTAGGATTAATACTCCTGCCTGTGCCCCTGAGCATGGCAATGGGAAAAGAACCAGAGTTGGAACTGTAGCTGCTCACTGCTCCTATACAATAAGATGGGTTAAAGGCAGACAACAGAATATGTTATATGTATGTACAATGACAAATAAATAAAGCTTCTTCTTCTCCATGTGTATGCTTACTTATGTTTCGAATTGTGTTTTTCCAGTAGATGGAGGCTGGAGTGAGTGGAGCAAGTGGTCAGCGTGTGGTGCAGACTGCTCTATGTGGAGGAGCAGGGAGTGTACCCAGCCCTCACCTGGTACTGGAGGCAAAGACTGCCAGGGCCTTGATCTCCAGTCCCTCAACTGTACCAGTGAACAATGCCCACAAAGTGAGTCAACCGCCAACCTTATAGTGCAGCCTCTACATTCAGCATGTGAAAGGACTTCATAATCTAATGTCTGAGCACAAAATGATGAGTACGTTTTTTGAAAGCATTTGCCTATAGGTCAGTTGATGAATCAGCTCCGCTGGGAACAGGTTCTAGAAATTATGCAATACTTATGGATTTAGACAGTGACCAAGACCCCTACCTATTTTATTTTACCTTGGGTGTCTTGACAGTGACCTTTTTGTTAACTTCCTATGACATCCCTAGCTATCTGTGAAGGCCACTGACCATCACTTACACAGGACCTTTCTTCATGAAAGAGAGTTGACTTTTTTTTTTTTATCAGAGACCATTGTTGGCATGTCCCTGATGTGTGACCTTCTAAATGATCAGCTCTAATTAAAACAGGTCTTTGCCGTGTGCATACAGGCTCAGACTTGACGTGATGTACAGTCTTTTCACCTGTATGGATGCTGTGATGCTCTCTGACGTATTAATAGAGCTGAAAATTAAACTATTTCTCAATTCTGATTAAAATACAGCCTGCTAGATTAGGTGCCACGTCATGCTGAGGTCAAACGGCCACAAAACTGCACAAACGAGGCGTGTGTTTGTGGGAGCGCATATGCCTGTATGCTAGAATTATATTTCATTTGCCATGTAAATCAGCCGAGTGAGATGCATTCACTTCATCCTCTGTGTCATTAATGGGGCCGTATTGCCAGGATTAGAAGCTGCAACCCTCATCCGAGTTGGCGGCCGAGTGGAAAGTGCCACCGCAGGGTCTGTCACTGACCAGATGGACATTAATAGAGATCTCTGTCATTTCCTACAGATATCAAAGAAAAGATAATTATCTCTCTACCTAAGCAGACATGATGCATCTCGGCATGGTCTCTCACAGGGAAAATGTTATTAATAGTGCACCATTTGACTGTTCTGCTTGGAGAACACAGGGTTAAAGAAGTCTGCATGGACCAATGAGTTAATAAAATTATCTGTGAATAATAGACTGATTGATATCCTCCCATGGATTCATGCATGCAAAGTGTGCGTTTATGAGAGAGCAAGAGAGAGAAACATGGAGAGAGAGAAACAGAGAGAGGGCAGCTAAACATTGCTAGGGACTCTATGTGCAGTAGCCCAACAAGATCACTCATCAAAGGTCACCAGTCTCTCCCCACTGAGTCAAGATACACACAAGAGATGCCCCTATTGTGCCACATCCAGACAAACACAGTCACTCAACATTCAAACCAATGATGCAAGAAGTAGTGGCCACTGAAGAATATCTGCCCCAATCTGCTTCCAGCAGACGTGTTTCTGTAGACGGTTGGAGCGTAAAGTATTTCAATGTGGAAAATAGTGGGACGGTTTTGTGCTTGTCAGCAAGCCCCATACTTCAAACATGTCTGCAGGCTATTTAGCAATGATAGCAAACTTCTCCTGAAACAAAAGGCATCAGCCTCTCCCACTGTAATCTAACAATGTAATAGGAAAGTGAGCCATTGTTATTTGACAACAAAGCCTGTCCTCCATCAGCAGGCTTCACAAACATGCCTAATCTCTCTCATTTAGCAGGAAATGGCATATGTCAGATGAGGTTATTGGTTTGGGTATTGCAGCGGAGAGCTTAGTGTTGCAGCTCCAAAACAGAGCCCAACCATGCGGTTCCCTTTTCAGAAAACGGATGAGCTAAGTCACATGATTCGTATTAGTTATAAACCTATATTTAATCAGGAAAAGCATCGTTGCAATCAAAATTATCTTTCGTAAGAGCGTCCTCGGTGAGACTGGTAGGAGAACTATTATCAGATTTAGAGAGGCAAAGATGTAGTAATCCATCATCGGTCTATCGTCAACTGGTTATCCAAAGTCAGGTCACATACTGGAGCCCATCCCAGTGCTCAGTGGGTGGAAGGTGGGGAAACACCCTGGAGAAGTGGCCATTCCATCACAGGGCTTGAGCAGCTAGAGACTCAGTGTCTTGCTCAAAGACACTTCGACATGCTTTCTGCTTTTCTGGGGGATTGAAGCACCAATCTTTCGATTACTAGATGACCACCCCACCTCCTAGGCTACACCACCCACATGTAATGATTTACAATAGAAATCAAGAATATATTGAATCATAAAATATTCAAAATATTCATACAAGTCATCAGTGTCAGAGCTTTTACAGGGGGCAATGAAAATCAGTCGAAACATATGCACCCAGAATTGCCTGCCCCCAATTCATTAAGAGGTACTTTAAATGCGTCCAGTGGGACCGGCTCGTGAAGATTCAGGTCATTTTACAACTGATCCAGGCAGAGGGAGCAGCACACTCAAACAACTTTTCCTAATTCCGTATGGTCTTGAGGGACAGATAGTAGGAATAAGGCCTGAGCGCAGAGAGCAAAACTTCCTGTGTGTTTCTGAAGGATATAGATCCATAGGTAGGATAGAAGCAAACCAAGAATAGCCTCATGAATAAAAATATGCCAGTGATGAAGTCTATGGGTGGACAAGACAGACCATCCGACCTGGAACATATGATGGTGAGAAAGGGCTTTAAAAAGTGTAATGAACTTCAGTACTCCATGGCAGACGGTATCCAGCGAATGTGGATGCATGTATGTATATAAAACATTTCTGTAGTTTAGCCAGGATTGAGCTACCAACATTTTTTATTATTGAGGGGAAAACAGCTTGGCAGTGTGCCAGGGCCAAAATGGCTGCCAGGTGTTAGAGGACACAAAGAGGATGGTAAGAAATATAGCCGTGCTTGTGTTTCCCGCCATACTAAATTAGGGCAACATCAATTCCATTATTTGGCTTAATTTGTGTAATGAAGTTGCATTATACAAATTAAAGGGGGGGGTATGGTTTCCTATTGTGTTCTGTATGCCCTGCACACATTACGCCTGGTTATTTGGTCTGTTTTCGTATTCTGCATTTGGGGCTAATTTGATGGTTTAGTAGCCAATGTACTGTCATCAGTTGGTTTGTCAAAGTCAGATTTGCCCGTGATCTGAATAAAATGACAGATCATTTATTTCAGGCTATACTTCACTGTGACCTGCACAGGGATGAAATGACTGTATTGTGGAGATTGTAATGGTCACTTTCACTTTGAGAGTTTTAGTAGCCATATTTCCCTGACCTTAAGAGCTCCAGTGTTATTCATCTTCGGCCGAGTGACTGCAGCTGGCCATGAAATGAAATATATTCTCAGCTCTCTTGATAAATGCCCCAGGGAGAGGCACAGGAGGCTGCGAAGCTTTTATTTATCAATGTGGAAAAGAGAAAGCAGCAGGTATAGCGGGCTTAGGACTATCAGGTGCAAACATTGTGCTGACTGCCAATGCTGCAAGAGTCCAAACTTCAGCAGAGGCCAGATACATTGCCCCAGAGGAGATGGATTGTAAGTCTGTACAAGTCAGTTCGAAGTCATAAACTGATCTCTAACCAGTCAGCCCTCAAGCAAGTCTCTGAAGTCAAACTGACAGCAAGGGAAAGGGGGAGCAAACACAGACTTGCTGAGGGTCAGCTCTGGAAAAAGCTTATCATACCCATAGATTATCAGCAGGCTTGTGTCAGTCAGGGAGAGAGGTCACCAACACAATAAATCAAAAGTTCCTCACTACCAATTATGTCAAGTGGCAGCAACCAATGTGTGTGAGGAGCACTAGAGATAGAGCAGAAATGATAAATAAAGATAGATAGATAGAGGGTTTGTGTATGTAGGGAGGGAGTGTAAAGTCAAATCCATCCAATTATAAAACCTTATTAGCCTTGACAATTATAGTGTGATTGACATGCTTTCAATCATTGGCTGGCTTCATGAAAATCGATGCCCAGGGCCAGGAGGAGCTGCTAGCAGCGCTGGTCAGCTCTGAAGTACGCACAAGGGATCGTTTCGTTGTCGTACCTGGCAGCCGAGATAAAACTTAACTAAGAGATGCTCTGATAAAGCACAGATGATTAGGAATAGAACAAAGACAGAGTCGTGGAGGAAGAGAGGGGGAGGGGGCTCATCTGCTCTAAGTAAGGGATGGTATTGGAGATGAAAAAAAGAGTGCAGATATCTGATCTTTCCATCTGAGGTCAGTTAGGTGTCTTTGGTTTGCCCTCAGACAGAAAACACCAATTGGCTGATCCAAGGCCATATAGTATATCCAATCAGCAGAGCCCACTCAGCCAGTCTCCTTGCTGAAGGGCGTTTTGTCTTCAGTTGAGTGTATATCACAGCAGTTGCAGTGGTAAAAAATTCAGAATGTCACTGCCCGGCCTTACGGCCAACAAGACAATCAGAATTGAGACTTGGAATGGCAGGGACAGACTGTCAATCTGCCCCTCTGTCTGGAGCTTTTCTACAGAGTAATGTAAGAATTATTCAAAGACCAAGCGGATATCCAGGCTGCTAAATAGTTAGCCACAACAGCTTCCTAAGGTGACGAAAGGGGAAGGGACAGGATGAGACAGAACGAGAGGCAAAAGCCGGATGACAAAAGAGGAAAACACAGTTGTCAAAATGAGAGGCTGGGGAAGTGGGTATCCTATGAAACTCTCAATTCCGTAACCATGGCCTGTGCAGGAAGCTATGTGATGTCTGTACTGAAAGACATGGTCTGGTGTTTATCTCCCACCAGTCATTCACAATTGATTACATCTCAAACCCGTGCTGGCATTATGATGGTCTGCTTTAGACCCTGCCTGCAGATAATCCTGCTACTTAAGGTATCAGATTGGACTAGGATAATCACCCATGAAATAGATTCTGGCATTTCTTTAAGGACCATTGTATGTCAAGAGGCTTTGTCCAAAAAAATTGATTTTATTTTTTTTGTAACAAAGAGAAGATAAGAAAAATGGAGGAGGAGAGATGAAGAGGTGTAATTACAGTGAGAATAGGAGGGTAGAGAACAGAAGATGTACAAAGGAAGAGAACACAGTTATTTTGACCATATATATGAATATATAGTGGTGACAAGTATGTATATCCAGTGTATATCCAGTGTATATCCAGTGCTTTACCTGTGCCCCATCCTTAGGGTTAGTGGTTGTGTCAGGAAGGGCCTCCTATGTAAAATTTTGACAAATTAGCATCTGGGTTGACAAGACCATCCTGGATTGGTCCAGGCCCAGGTTAATGAGGGCTGCCATTGGTGCTACGCCTCCACCAGGTACCGATAGAAATGATCAAATCTGCCGTGGAGACCCCTGGAAAAAGGAAACAGGATGAAAGAAGAAGATATGTTCTTAATAATCCACCGGTTAAGTTGTGTCCCTTTCTCTATCCTCACTAATTATAGCTTCTCAAATTGGTGTTGCTGACTATAAACTCACAGCTCCTGTTGAGCGGCAGGCGCAAACAGTGACAGAGAGATGCCAGCCAGCTAAGTCTTGAGATATTCAGCAAATTATGACACATCCAATGCTAATCAGGGTGATTTTTACACAAGCTATATGGACTTGTTAGTGGTGCTGATTGCTCTGATGCAAATCCAACCTGCTGTCGCTGACAGACTCATGCTGTCTGTCTCTCTTAGACATCCAGTCTTTATTATATCTCTTGTGATTCTTATCCTCGATTTTTTAAATTATTTATTTTATCCCTTTTTCCCCACCCAAATCCCCAGAGTTGCCCATGGCTCTGTCACATTGATGCCGCTCCAGAGCGTCGACAGGAAGGAGAATGCCATAGCATGTGTCTCCTCCAAGTCACATGACGACTAGCTCTCGCTATTTCACATAACACGGTCTCGCGGGGCACATCACAGTACTTGGCCGTCGGAGGAGAATGAAGCAGAGCACTTTCACTTCACTTAACCACAAGCACTAGGACAACCCAGGGGGTCACACTAGCAAATCGAGAAGTCTTTGTCCAACCTAACCCTTATACCCATGTGAGGCTTAGCCAATTATACCCACTAACTATGGACCTCCGGCCGTGGTTGGAAACGGCACAGCTGGGATTCGAACACCCAAGTGCAAGACACAGAGATGTACTGAACATAGGTGTCTTAACCCCTACACCACTGGAGTTCCTTATCTCTTCTTTTTATATCACTGTACCCCTCCTTTACAGGGCATCATAGCTCAGAGGGTAAGGCGGTTGTCTAGTAATCAGAGATTGGTGGTTTGATCCTTGACCCTGCTGAAAGTATGACTAGGTGTCCTGGAGCAAATCACTGGCCCCCTAACTGCTCCCTAAGCACGACACTGTGGTTACGCTCACTGCTCCCATACTTTAGGATAGGTTATAAACGCAGAGAGCAAATTCCACCTGCCTTGGTCATGTGGTATATTGAATAATTCTCTCTCTCTCTCTCTCTCTCTCTCTCTCTCTCTCTCTCTCTCTCTCTCTCTCTCTCTCTCTCTCTCTCTCTCTCTCTCTCTCTCATTTTTTATCTCTTCTGAGCTGTGGGCTCAACATGCACCAGCCTACAAAGGGTTAACCTTTGGCATGATTTCCTTACCTCTTCAAGGTATGCCAGTGAATATGCCTCCCCTCTGTGACTGTGTTGTGTTGACAGTGCTACGCCCCCATGGTTCCCTGGGACAATGGCCCTTCACAAAGGCCCTAAGAGCATCCTCCACCTCTGCTACCAAATTCTCTTGGCCCAGGGAGACAACCATGGCAAATCCCATTTTCTGGCAGACACACATACATGCGCGCACACACACACACACACACGCACACACACATGCAATCACGAACACACGTGCACAAAGACATGCTCACACACAATGATGTTTGTCAGGGTTTAGCTGTCATCTCAGGACCTATGGGATAGAAACGTGTCCATGTTTTTGAGACAGCGTAAATAAAAGGTGTCAGAATTCTGTAAGCATATCTGTCATTTTTTGTCTCATGTGGGATGGAGGTTTATAGGTGTGTAAACGTCGTGTGTCATTTTATTTGTGTGTGAGAGGTTTATAATATATATTTTTATCCACTTTTAACTGAAAAACATGTTTTCTTTTCTTCATTTGCCCTGAACTTTTAAGTTTTAGACAAGCTGTGGCAGTCTTAACAGTCACATTGCGGAGGCTGGCTCTGGAATTTTTCAGTCAAACGATCAGGAACAAAGTCAAGTGGTATTAGACATTGAGTAAAGGATGATCAGCTGATGCTGGCTGGATGAATCCTTAAACACTTGTGTAGAGAGAGCTCCACATCACAGATTGATGGACAATAAAAAGGCATAGTCACAGCACAAGTAGGCACTGTTCTTCAACATGTAATGGAATTTATTCTGCATGATTAATAATTTGAAATTAAATCTGTCCTTCTGTCCTCCCTATCTCCCCTCCCTCTGATCTCTCCCTTTTTTCTCCCCTTCCTCTCCTGGGGTTTGTAGCTGCAAGAGGAGCTGAGGATGTGGCGCTCTATGTGGGCATGGTTGCGGTGGCCCTGTGCCTGACCCTGTTGCTGATTGTGGTGGTGCTGGTCTACCGCCGTAAGAAGGAGGGGCTGGACGCCGACGTAGCCGACTCCTCCATCCTCACCACTGGCTTCCAGCCCATGGGCATCAAGCCCAGTAAGCCAGGTGTGTGGGTGCCGCGGCCACGCAGGCCCCCCTCCCACAGCAGTAGGACACTGTTCTTTGTTCTAGCTGTCTGTCGGTCCGTCTGTCTGCCCACTGTGACCATGCAGCACTCATCTACATGCACCATTGGTTCTGTATCTGTTTGTGTTGGTCTTGGTAGAGTGAGTGTGTTCGTGGTGGCATTCATGTGAAGATGTCCATTTGTGTGTGGGTGTGTGTGTGTGTGTGTGTGTGTGTGTGTGTGTGTGTGTGTGTGTGGGTGTGTGTGTGCGTGCGCTTGTGCGAGGGGTTGCAAAAGTGCTGTGTGTATATGTCCATATGAATGTGAAATTAGGCTTTTCCATCACCATCGCATTGTCAGA